>BGPR01019590.1:9344-25917 GCA_013235015.1 Araneus ventricosus
GTGGACAAAGGATCAATTAGAAGAGCGAGGGAAAGGACAACTTAACTAAATTATATTCCCCGCGCTTGTACCATTGATTTGCTTTTCACCGAATTCACCCAGAAGTTCGCTTCATGCTAGGAAAGTTTGAAACTACATTTCGGAGAGTCCCGAAATTTTAAATGGCGCGGTGCCTGCCCGGAATGAAAGTAAGTGAGGGGGAAGTTTCATTAAACCATGAACTGTTGCGATGCGGCCATTTAAAGATCAGTGCAACCTCACCGGGCAACAATGGGATTAAATCCTAATACTTTTGACTTGAATTGTTTTATTTGTATCAGGAATTAGGAATAGGAATTTGTGTTTATAACTTTTCAAAGCATCATATCAATGTATTCCAAAAATTTTGCAGAGGAATATCTGAATGACTAGTTGCTTACTTTTATGTGAAAAATGTGAAAGTTAAAAAGAGACATATGTTCAGAGTATTGAATGCAGTACATTTTAAAAGAAGACACATTTATTTTACAGTAATCTGGAATTTAATGATTATCTAAAGGGTAATGTTTCTGTAAATCTGCTTTCGTCAGAGTACTGAATGCTGTATATTTTAAAAAGAGATACATTTATATTACAGTAATCAGTAATTTAATTATTATCTAAACGGTAATGTTTCTGTAAATCTGCTCTCTTCAGAGTATTGAATGTTGTACATTTTAAAAAGAGATACATTTATATTACAGTTATCTAGAATCTAATGATAACCGAAAGGTTAATGTGTTTCTGTAAATCTGCTCGCTGTAGAGCATTGAATTCTGTACATTTTAAAAGAAGATACATTTATATTACAGTAATATGGAATTTATTTATTACCTAAAGGGTAATGTTTCTGTAAATCTGCTTTTACCTCATCTATTTTAAAAGCTTTGAATTAATTTAGTTTATTAATATCCAACAAAAGAGAAAACCCTTTTATCGCGCAAATTGGGAATATAGTTTATGTGCATACATAACATGTATATACAACTTATTTTTAGAAAAACTTTAAATTATATATTTGTGTTAGCAAGAAGACGATACCGATGAACATAAAAATTAGGATGCTAAGATTGCGACAACTTCCACCATGTTATATATGATAAGTTTCTCACAATTTGATTTATCTGTGAAATGCCTGCGTGTTTTTTTTCACTGAAATCATTCATCATTTGTTAGTGCTCTTACTTAATTTTGCGATTCGTTACAATGGTTAACATGTTCCCGCATTCACTTGTTGGTTGATTCATTTCTTTTTCAATATTTTGCTTCATTTATTATATGAATACTTGACTACTTAGCATATAAAAATTGCTGTGCAACCAATTTAAGAAACTGAATCAAATATTCAGCAACAGGAAGAGATTATAACAACCGGTTTACAGTATTTAAACAATAAAAAACAGTGTCACTTCTCTAGAAAATAGACTTTTCACAATATGTTACCTGTAACAGCTTTCATAAACCTTCCTTTTGTATAAACGTCAATGCAATATGAAATTCTTTTAATTTATTTGTAATGAAAAAATATGCATTTATGAGTAATATTTTATATAACATTTTAACTACTGACTTTGTCTGACTATTTCGAGTTATTGATTAATGTAAAATAAAGAAATAAAGCCATGCAACAGAAAAAATGCACAAAGAGTTCAATTTCAATTTACTATTATAATGATAATTTAAAATAAAAATGCAACCTTATTCAAACAATCTTTTATTTTATAATCCTAAAAACTATCTCTTTTCTTATATACTTGCTTGCTTTATTTTACATTTTTTCTTTTTATTTATACTTTTTGTCAAGTGGCTAAAACGCAAATGTATCAGAACAATGAGATATAAGAAATACCGAATTTCAAATGCTAAATTGCGTGAAGCTTCTGCTATTAAAAAATTCAGTTAAAGGTAATGCTAAATTTAGCAGAAACGTTTTTGAATATAAATAAAATTACGTGTTAAAAAATCAAATTAATTAAAATCAGAAAAATGTCGACTGTCGAAACATATTCCAGAAAGTAAATGGATTGATCTTAATATTAGCCGGAAACATTCTTTTTTTTCTCTTTAGAAACTCAACATTTTGGTGACTAATTTTTCTCGTATCAATTTATCCAAACTGGCAGGCTTCGAAAAAAGAAGCGTATGGACAATTAATGTAATGCATACCAAAAAAAATCCAGCAATCAATTTCTGTCTTCACGAAAACGTTGCAGCTTACTACTTCGGATGCATTGATGTACAATTTATCAAAACTCAGATGCTACCACTAAGCCTTGCAATCTTTGAGTTCCATTTGCGTTTTCCGCTAACTACTGTTTCATGTCCTTATTTTCTCTTTACAAACGACAACGACTGAAATAGGTCCAGTGCACTTTCGTGGTACGCGAAATCAATCAGTAAGACGGCAAAAGGAGGGGGGGTTACTGAGATGTAACCAAATTAAGAGGATGCCTCCGGACCCCTCACACGACGAGGACTCATCATGTTAAACGCGATGCACACGAAAATGGAATAAGTCAAATGATACCGTTTGCTCAGACTGTTTGATTTATCGATTATCTGTTGAGTAGAGTCTGCAACTGTATTGGAGTACTTGTTTGCTCTGAAAAGCTGTCAGAGCAAAACTGTGTTGGCTTTTTTAATCTGTCTACATGAATAGAATAAAAAGTGTATTTACTTTCAAGGTACGGTTATTTCTAGAAAAGCATCGATTTTCAGTGACAACAACTCTGAAATGTCCGTGCAGATGAATAGTATGCCATGAACTCACATAATTCTAAACTATTTGTATCAATGTATTATAACATAGAGATCGGTGTTTTATTTTCTAAGAAAGAAAAAAATTGTTTTCCGTTTTGTAGTCCCTTGTAAGTCGTTTACGTTAGCTTTGAAAAGAGGTCGTTGAAAAAATTGTCTCGGCTTTTATAATCTATCTAACATGTATAAAATAAAAAGTGCATATCTACCTAGCATGCTATACTTTCAAGGTACGGTTGTTTTGAAAAGCTACAATTATTTTCATTAAATTAAAGACTGAAAATTCCATGTAGATGAAGAGATATGCCATAATCGAACATAATTCAACACAATTTACATCGTCGTTTTATAACAAAGAGAGTGGAATTATCCCTATATAAGGACATATTTATGAGTGATAATTTTTTAAGCACGAACAATTGTGCTTAAAAAATAGCTTCATATTATTTTAAAAAGTCGTATACGTTTCCTCTGAAAAAGTTAACGCTCGAAATCGTTTTGGGGTTTTCAAATTTTTGTGCTATACACATTAAAAGATAAAAAATACCTCCGAGGTCCGGCTATGTGTTCATAAAATGCGATTTAAAGCTAAAATGAAACCATGAAGATTTCATGTCAATTAACAGTAAAGCACTAACTCATATGATTCTATAACACAAAAAATTCAATACAAAACAGCAGACATTAGTAATAACCGTCCTTCATATTCATCTATACTCATTCAAGAAAGTATTCTTCTTATCCGAAGAAGACTGATGAATCAAGTACCAAGTTTAGAATGGTATTGATTCATATGATTCTGCAACAAGAAGATAAATCAATATAAAATAGCGGACATAAGTCTTAACCGTCCTTCATATTCCTGCATACTCATTCCAGAAAGTATTGATGTTACCTGAAGAAGAGTGATGAATCAAGTATCAATTCTAGAATGTTATTGATATTGGAGTTATCTTAAGGTATGTGACTACCCCAAAATCCTCGTTTTGGTGAAAATTTTCGAATTTTTTTATGTGTTCATTTTATAGCCCATACATTTAGGATTCCAAAACTGCTTCAGTTTTGTTTTTACGATAAATAGAAGCGAAGTTATAGTATAATTAATAAACCGGAAATGGGTTTCTTGATACCGGAAGTGGTCGTTTAAAGAGACGTGAAAATGTAAACAATTAGTTTGAATGACTATTTTGTGACTTTTAAGCAATATAAATGCCCAAATCTTTTTTAAAATATAGATCTACGTTTCCTTTATTTATTTTTTATTAATTTTATTTGCATCTGGCAGCTGTTTTTGTATTCAAGTTTGTGTTACTGAACGGCAATACTATTATCGTTTGCAGTTTGTTTACACTGTTATTGTAAAAGCGTTATTCTTGTTTACTGGCTATTTCTCGATATTTTTAGTGTCAACTCTTTTATTTATCTTATTTTAAGTTTAATTTATTTATTAATCACTTCAAAATGCCAAAAGCTAGGTCTAAGAAGTTTAAAAAGCGTAGCTTTCATGGAAACAGGCACAGAAATTCTGTCCCCAAGAATAATGTGTCTACTGCAAGTGCAACAAAATTGAACACTTTGGAAAGTTCTGATGGGCTAGAATATGACTTTCAGGAGATAAAAGGAAACAGAATAATTGATATCCAAACTTTACTTGGAGTATTTTCGATTCTTTCTTGTCCAAAATGTTTTGCAACTGGATTGAAACTGACTGAAGATTCTAAAGAAGGACTTTGCTCAAACTTTGCTATAGTTTGCAAATGTTGATTTATGGCTGGATTTACATCAACTCCCAAAGAGAATAAAAAGTGTTCTTTAAATACTTTGTTGGTATTTGGATTGAGATTAATCTGCAGAGGATTTTCTGCTGGGATGAAATTGTTAAGTACTTTAAATTTGCCATATGTTTGCAAGAAAACATTCAGAATTCATGAACTCAAACTGTTGGAAGCAGTGAAGTATAGTTGTGAAGAAAATATGAAAGCTGCATCAAAAGAAGTGCAAAATTTTAAAAAAAACCACAACTTGTGGTGTTTCTGTTGATGGCACGTGGCAACGGAGAGGCCATATGTCACTAAATGGCTGCGTCTCAGTTATTTCCATCGACACTGGGAAAATATTGGATTTGGAAGTTATGACGCAATATTGTAAAATGTGTGAAATGAACATCAAATGCGACCATGAATGTTCCAACTACAAAGGTTCATCTGGAAATATGGAATCTGTTGGAGCTTTCAGAATTTTTGAAAGATCCGTAATGAAACGAGAATTACAATACACTGAATACTACGGAGATGGTGATTCCAAGGCCTTTTTGAAAGTGAAGGATATCTATGGGGAGGACACAGTTACAAAGCTCGAATGTATAGGACATGTACAAAAAAGAGTAGGTTCACGGCTTAGGAAATTTAAAAAAAAACCAAAGGACTCGGTGGAAAAGGTAAATTAACCGATAAATTTATCGACAAGCTTCAAAATTATTACGGCATTGCTATCCGCAGCAATGCTGGAAGTATCGAAAAGATGCAGTCTGCAGTAATAGCTGCTTTCTTTCACTGCTGTTCTAGCAATCGAAACCTCATGCATGGGCAGTGTCCAGATGGGAAAGACAGTTGGTGTCGATATAAGCGAGCTTTATCCGACAAAAGACAATATTTGGAAAAATCACCAGGTCTCCCTAATTCTGTCATGAAAGTGATAAAAGCAACTTATCTAGAACTGTGTGACAAAAACTTGCTAAAAAAATGCCTGCATGGTATGACACAGAACAATAATGAAAGTTTCAACAACGTCTTGTGGACTATTTTACCGAAAGAAACATTTGTTCAGCAGAAAACTTTGTTTATAGGTTCATATATTGCAGTTTTATTGTTTAATTCAGGATATTTAGGACTGTTACCTATTTTCAATTACTTAAAAAATACCAATTGTTCCACTGACACTAAAAAAATATATGGGAATCGACAAAGAGAGAGTTATGAAATCGAAACGTCAATCGTTACCTTCCACAAAACTCTCCAGAAAAAAGAAAAAAGCTAAAAAAAATCAAAATTAGTTAAAAATGAAGTTAAAGAGGGTTTGACATATAAATATGGTGAATTTTAAGAATGCAAATTGGGTAGAAAATGTTTTGTGCTGTATTAAAATCTTTAAATGTGTTTTCTGAGAAACTGTGTTTTTCAGTATTTGACTTTACGCTAAACATCACAACAAAAATTCTTTTTAAGATATTGAATTGAAATTTTGAGAAAATGTTTTAATCAGTTCTATCTGTGTTATGAACTAGAATCTAACCCCTATCTACATATTTATTTATTTTATTGCCTTTTTTGTAAAACGAAACGTTAGGTTTTTTTTTTAATGAGTTTTGGCACAAAATTTGGAATATATCAAAAACTTTTAGAAATTTTGCAAATCTTTTAGTTCATAACACAGATAAAGATGTTATTAATGCACTGTATAAATATTATTGAAATATATTTATAGGAATTTTTAGTAGAAGGTTTGCCGTAACTGTAATTTTTTACTAAAATTTTACTAAAAATTGTCAATATTTCCAAAGTCAAAAATAATTTCATAGAAATTACGTTTAAATTCATAGTTTTATGTTCCATTTTAATTAAAAACATATTTCTTTAATTGAAAATTCAAATATTTAAAAAAAAAGTGCTCCGAAGGTAGTCACATACCTTAATAAAATGCTTATATTTCAGATTGATGGGGGTAAGATAATTATAAAACGTTAATGCAAGATAGGTACCCAAAGTTAAAATTTAGATTAATATATATAAATTATTAAATCAATACTGGGTACTGAAATATAAAACACAATAATATGCAATTCTAGCTACACTCATATAAATCACCTACCTTTGCAGACCTGAAAAACTTGGCCGCTAAATAAATTATCTGAAAACACTTTAGTACATTGCAAAATTGTGAGATCAAATTAGAGAAATTGAAACAGAATCAAAATATTAGAATTTAAATCTTTTTATTATAGAATAGTTTAAATTAAATCATTTCAATCACTGCCATGAGTTATACATATACAAAAATGATGCCCATGACTAAAAAATGAAATAACCAAAATACAAAAAATGTAGCTACACATATTGAAATGCACTGCAAGCTTAAAAAAATAGTAATGAGGATACTAAGTAAAAACGACAAATTCTAAAAACATTTTTTGCTTCTGCAGAAAAAAAATTGTGGTACGTTGACGATGCACACCGCAGTCTTTGTTTTCTTGTGGAAACTTATTAAAACACACGATGTATGAAAAACTCGAATAAATTGCACTTTCACAAAATTATGTATTCAGCACTAGGTGATTCAGTCGCATTATAGATGCTCAAACACGCTTCCACGAGAACTTCCATCTATCCATTGTTAACGTAAATGAAACTTCGAAGGGCAGGCTGTTCAATAATTACAACCTGATCATTTTTAGGTACTGCAATCACTTATTGCAGGGCTTGGTAGGTTGGTAATCAGTTCGCTCAAGCTACTGATTTGGATAGCGCAAAAATCACACCAAAAAGCTGTCACAATAGCCTTCATTGCATACATAAACAAAAGAACACGAAAACTTTGGATGACACCATTCAAAGCTTGAAGATTTCAAACTCGCAGAAGCAAACATAACATCACCAAATTTGTTGGAGAATCGAACTCTTTCTTTTCAATTTCCAACGGAAAAAGAAAATAAAATTTAAAGGGAAAAGCTCCCTGAAGGCCCAAAGGCCTCCAGAAGCCCGCAAGTGCAACCACTACTTCTCCTTAAGTCAAGCAACACTCAAAAATTCAAATTACATAAAGGAAAACGCTTCCAGTGAGACGCCAAAGCCAAATAACGCAAAAAATCCTACGCGAACCAAGATGGCGAGTAAATAGTCCCGTTGAAAAAATTTGATTTATACATTAATAAAGTTGAAACATTAATGGAAAAGACATCAAAAGTTAAGACAATTAATATTTAAGTCGATTACAAAGTAAATAATTACGAAAAATTTAGATATTTAATGAAACTGCTAAAAATTACCGTTTGAATTTCAAAAGTTGTCAGAAATGCCACACGAGATGAAAGAAACTTTGGTGGCGAAAATTTAAGCAATTAAAAATACTGATGAAACCGAAAAATGATGTAGATGCAATTTTTGCAATCTAACACAGATTTAATGTCGATAATGATGCAGACCTTGAGGTATAAATGTATTTAGAATACCACATCTTATTGCTTTATACATGAAATAATTATAAATGTGTCACTTTAAATGAGTAAATTTCCTTTATTCTGGCAAATTTAAAATGTGCTACAGAAAGATTTCTTGAAAATATCAAGAATTTTTATTTCAATTGAAAGCATCAAAGACATGTTTTTCACATTTAAATGTGTATCTAAAATCACTAAATTTTTAAGTTTTTATTTAGAAGAAATCTAGGTAAATCCTATAGAGTTGTCGCAAAAATTTAAAATTCCATTTCTATTCTAATATCAAGAAAATCTAATAGGATTCCTTGAAATACGAAAAATATTAGCTTATTAATTTACTGAGTTATATTCTGCCATTGTTTTCAATAAATTCTATGCAAAAATCTGCATACTATATTCAAGTCAAACCGTTATTAAAGTGAACCGTTAAACCGTGACCATTATTAAAGTCTCAGACAACTATTTTGCATGCTTCTTTATATCAAAGAAATATATGAACAATAATATAATAATTAATACAATAACTAATATATAATATATAAACAACGAAATAATGTTGTCAGATGTATAAAGAAACACTATAAGAGTCTAAAATAGCAAGTTAGAGAAATCTACAAAAATTCTTCTTCCAGTTTCAGAATTTGCGTAGAGCAGAAATAAGAAAATTTCATAGCTATTATTATCATGACAGGCCGGAAGATATAAAAAAGAAACAAACTTTAATAAAAATTCAAATTTCATATCTAGTACCACTCATTGCGAAATCTAAAAATGTTGCTCATCAACAAGAAAATACCTTTCTGAAATTGAAACCTAATACTTCAACATAAAGCAACGATAATAATTGAAATCATTTTCATGCAAATATTATGAAACATACATTAGTAACGGCGAGGTTTTGTAATGAAAATTTGTTCACAAAATAAATTTAAGCTTTTTATAACGTACTGTATATTTACGTAGCAATGAGTATGTATTTAATAACCTAAATATTAAAAAATGAAGCATTAATATTGATGAATATAAATTATGCAAGAAAAATTCTGAAAGAGAATTAAACACGAATTATCTAGGCATTGATATTTTTTTCAACATAGATTTAAAGAAATTTTTTTCCTTTTTTCCAACTGAAGTCATAATGATATGGATTTAACGAAGAAATTGTTACTGTTTCTACATTTTACTATAAAGTATTTAGTATGTTATATAAGAAATTCACAAATTTTTTATATGCATGTATAACTTATTTCTCATTAGCTTTGAAACCTATCTAATTTTTTAACCTCTAAATCTCAAATGCTCTGAAATGAAATGAAAAAAATTATTGAATGAAATTAAAAATGAAATGAAATTAATCAATTTTTTATGTTGCAATATGACTTGGATTAATTTGCAAGGACACTGTCTAAAAACACAAAAAATTTAATAAAATATTATGTTTTTTACATATTTTCTACGAAATTAATACCATTAAAATTGTCGTTTTTCTGCTGATTTATGTTTTTATATTATTTGAGACATTTATATTAATTTTAATTAGATTTTTTCATCATTTAGTCTCTTAATAGAAATCTTTAATAGCCATTTCTATGCAAAAAGTTGTTTTCCCTTGACAATTTTTTCTACCCTTTTATATGCCAGTTCTTTCAAACCGAAGAGGTTGCTTTGATTTCTAAAGGAACAAAAAAATTCAGAAAACGTTATTAATAAGCAAAATTGCTGTTTTGTATTGCAAAAAAGAAGTAATATTGCTTTAAATGAAGAAAGATAGAACAAAAAGAAAAGCATCCCGAAAAATAGTTGCGTTACTGTTTTACTTTTACTTTATTTTCTTTCTTGGAATGTGCAAGATTAAAAGCATACGATTTGTTTGAAGTTTTAATGGAAATTTTGTACCTTTATTGCTTATTTTCCTCGTAACAATGATTTCATGTTACACTAAGTTTATTAACTCATTTATGCATTAAATTGTTATATTTATATAATCACAGATGGCTAATAAATGCATAAAACATCTTAAATATGTAGGATGATAATTCAAAGAAAGTAAAAGCCACGAAATAAACTCGGATAGAATCGAATTAAACAGACAAGTAATCCATTCTAGTCCACTTTTTCAAGGGCTATAGACTAAATTCGAAATGGATTCAAATGAATTGGGAAATTTTTATCTAAGAGGCTTGACCAAAGTCTAACCAAAGCCTCTTCATAGCCCTAAATTTCCCAAACCACAAGACAAACAAGATAAGTACAAAACAAAAGAATTTTCAGAAAGAAAAAACAAACATAATACCGTTATCAAGATTGATTTATAATTTATTAGCCTTCCGGCAAAAATACCTTCATAAAAATATCAGTAAAGAAGAAAATTTAAACTTACTCCATTAAATATGTAGGTTCAGAAAATTTTCAGGGAAGGGTATATTTTGCTTCAGCTTATTTCAGATATAAGGTTGGTGGATCAAATATCGCCTAGGTTCCTATTATCGCCCATCACGATTTTTTAGTGATTTTAAGTGGTATATGGTGGCCACTACCGGAACTTCAAAATTTCTTCCTTCATTAACTGTTTGAGAAAGCCGTTTCAACCTGTGTTGATTTTTCTTTTGGGGAGAATTTTTGCTGATTTCCTTGTTATGTGAATTAATAATCGCGTTTCCTTACTTTTACTATAATCAGTAAAGTTCAATTCATAAGGCTATACTATTTGAGGCAGTGATAGTGACTATAATTGCCTACATTTTGGTGTAGTTTATGTTTTTGGTTTGCGATCTGATTCCGAAGGGGTATGCCGCCATGTTTTAGGGTTCGGTTGTTCCTAATATCCCCACTTGAGCTTTTCGTATTATACTCCACTTGAGTATTCACGTTATAGCCCTAGCTCTTTGAGGGGAACGGTATTTTAAAAAAATACCTTTAAAAATACATGGTTCAGATCCTATCACTGACATTGGTCCTAAGTTCCTTTTTATTTTTATATTTTATTTAGGGGGAAATTGTTAAAAGAATACTTGAACTAAATTGCTATAAGTGGAAAAAATTTGTCTTGTATTGCTTTAAATTTTGTTGTGCTTAATTTTCATGGTTAATAAAGAATGTATGATCATAACATAACTTGCACTTTATTTATCCTTTTTAGACATAGAGGATATTAGGAACATGGCGAATTTAGACATATCCTTTTAGACAATCCTTTTTAGACATAGAGGATATTAGGAACATGGCGAATTTATAAACACTTTTTTAGTAGGAAAAATTTTGCGGTCGCAAAAAAAAAAAAATGTTTTGGCGTCTGTTTTAAACTTATATTTTGGACTGTGTTTAGAAAACAGTCCAGATAATAGATTGGTACAATTTTAGACAAATTGCACATGAATTAGCCCTCTGATTAAAATAATGGCTTAAGTTTGCGATATTTGGTCCCCCAACTTAAGCTGTTTCTTATATGATTCTGATGCATATTTTCAAAATTAAATTTGACTTAACTGAACACAGAATTGAAATTTTATTTTAAAGCTGAACTGTAAAAAGTGAGCAAAATTTCAAAGAAATATTTTAAAGTTATAATCTCATAAGAAGAATGATAAACACTCCATTTATATACAGAGTGATTATAAACCATTGGACCAGTTTCAGAAATTAATAAAAAAAATAATAATGTTGCAACAACGTTTTTTTTCAATTGAGATCGCATTTTTTTAAAAAAATCAGATAGGTAACGAGCCGCTACAATGGTCTAGGTGGTCGTAAACTATTGGATATCTCCCAGTTTTGAGAGACATTATCTGTGAAACTATTAATGCTAGAAGAAAATTAGAAGTATGTATTTTTATGGAAATTTACGCTCCTTAATTAAATAAAAAAAATTGTAATTCGAAAACGGAATACTTCGAGATATGCAAGAAAAACTAATAAAAGGAAACCAGAAAACGCGCATTGGCTTCTGCAGATCGGTAGCCATTGCACATAGAAATCACTCGCTGTCGCAAGTTTAGAACGCCGAAATGGTACGCCACCTATCTAAAAAAAACCATATTCGCTCTCTCATTAAAAAAACGCAGTTGTAACATCATTAGCCTTTTCTATTATAATAATAATAATTTTTTCGCTTATTAAGAAGATATTTCGAGGATATCTTGTTAATAAACCTTAAAGTGTCTTAAGAAGAATGATAAGTGTTCCATTTTTCAGGTATATTTTTACTAGTTATTACTTTCGTTACTAATCGCAATAATTTTCTGTTATTAACAGGTATTTCAGGAACATCCTTCATTTATGAAAAATATTAAATGGAAGAAACTGTACGTATGTAATTTGATTAATAAAATCACATATTAAAATGGTAAATAAAAATTTGTTTATTTTGTTTTATGACATAGAATAAAACTTTTTTTCTTTTCGGATTTTTTTATTTCTTGCGAACGTCGAATTCGAATAGAAAACTCATCAAAAATATAGTATGTTAAATGGAAGGAAGACGAAGCGACACAGGAAGAGAAGATATTTTTAATGTGCATCTGTTAACGTATGCGTAATTTATATAAGAAATGAAAGAGGATTGAAATATGATCTGCTATAATAATTAGGTAAATGAACTCTCAGATTGTGAATGTTATTATTTTTTGTTGTATTTTAGACTTCTTTATTCCATTGCTAGATACTGAAATTTTCTTCCTAGAAAAGAAAAAAAGATTCTCTTTAAATTAACATATTATATACGCAACAGAAAAGAAAATATCAGTTAA
The DNA here is from genome assembly GCA_013235015.1 of Araneus ventricosus. Classification (NCBI taxonomy): domain Eukaryota; kingdom Metazoa; phylum Arthropoda; class Arachnida; order Araneae; family Araneidae; genus Araneus; species Araneus ventricosus. Next base: position 22,077 of record BGPR01019590.1, read on the forward strand.
TGCAATACATAGAGAGAGGCTCAAAACTCCTTAGATAATCTCAAAAGGGTACTTGCACGTTATAGCGGCCACCAAGATTGAATCGCCAAGCAACCGAGATAAATCGCCAAGCAACCGAGATAAATCGCCAAGCAACCAAGATAAATCGACAAGCAACCGAGATAAATCGCCAAGTAACCGAGATAAATCGCCAAGAGGGTGATAAAATCTTGCCGCTAAGAGGAAGACGGTTCGGCGATGTGAGAACATTTGTTTTAAGTGCGCAATGAGTCTTTTATTGGTCTCTTGCTCACGTGATGCCTGCGGCATCTGAAAAGGAGAGATTGTGCACGCGATGCTTGCTGCATATGAAGTGGGTACCGGGAAAATTTTTTAAACTTAAAGAAACATCAGCGGCTTCGCTTTCAGCAAAGCGGAACTTAGTAGCTGCACTTGCTCATTGAATGTTAGGAATCAACGTTTTTTTTTAAATTCCGAAATGAGCTCTCAACTCAAAACGTTTTTACGTCAAAAAGTCAACAGAAGCGTACAGAAACACTGCAAACCTAAACAAATCCGTTCGGAAATTATCAGAACTCTAGAACACTGAAATTACGAGCTTGGCTAAATCGGAAGATCGCCAAGTAAGCTCGGTGGCCGCTTTAACAAACAAGTACCCTTAAGAGTTATGTCAGCCAAACTGAAACAGTTCATTTTTACAACAATAAGTGAGGTCGCAAACGTAACGGGTAACTGATACAAAGAGTTCTTGGTCAATCAATTAAGAAAAGTAAAGAGATGCAGCAGATTAATTGCACAGCAAAAATTTTAATGGAATATAAATTTTCAATAGCAGAACAAGTTGCCTGACTAACAGCATGCTTAGCGCTTGCAACTTCGAATGACAAGTCCTTTCAAAAGTATTCCAAAGGTTTGTTGTTGATAGTGACAGACTTGCCATTCCATTTGCCATGCTGCGTGCAACTTGCAGCTTATTATTCATGCAAATGAGTTGTTGTGTGCTTGTGAATTTGTAATTCATCAAACCTGTGTTTTAGGGTTTATCTTGCGCATCTTTTTCTTTCGCTTAATTCGTTGAAAAAGAGTGCCCTGTAGCAGTCGCATTTTGCGTTTGAGACCCAATGTTTTATCGTAAAAATGACTCGTCAAACCCTCAAGTTTTGAATAAGGACTTTTCACTCACCCTGTAGGAGTAAGGGATATGTACCTCATTACAATATGAGAAACACGTGGGAAAAGTAGCACTACCTCATCCTCTGCACAGCTCTCCTCAACATCTTCTCTAACAATTTATAAATCGTTCTAACAGTGACGGCTCGTCCATTAGGGCTGTAGAGTTGCAGCACGACCTGAAATTACTTTAAAATTTTGTTCTTAGGTTATCCATTTATTTTTTATTCTCATTGAAAAGTTCGACCAGCAACGAACACTGAGAGAAAGAAAAGCGAAGACGAAGGCAGAAAATATATCAATAAGCAGGCGACACACAAGTCCGAGCTATTCGGGAAACAGACCTCACAACCATGAAAATTCGTTCTCTGCGCAACAGCTAAGAGATATTTCGGAAAATGAAACCAATATTTCCTCCTATTGATATTGGCGGTGGCTTGAGCTGCATTCGATGCAGCCTTTGGCGCAAGGCCAAATGCGTGTTGCTCCTTTTTTTTTATTCTCCCTTTCACCCGATGATGGCATTCACTGTCTTGACTTATTTACATGTTTCTCGTTCGCTATTATTTAGTTATGGATTTACTTTCATAATGCCCGACCGACACTTATCTACTTTAATAAGCATTGGTTTTCTTTTAGTTGCAAAATGTTTTACTGTGGGTGTATGGTGTAAACAGTCCAACACGCAGGATAATGGAGAATGAAGATTTATTTACAAATATGCAGGAAAACACGTAGCACAGGTACAGGAAACAATAGTCCTTGCACAGATTACCAATGTAAACAGACAACAATTCGCAGGCAATAACAGTTCAGCACTTTGTTATCTAACAACACAAACAGTCAGCAAATAACTAATAACTAGCAGATCATAACTGCACCTTCAATAGCGCTCAGCTCACCAGCTCGCACTGCGGGTAGAACTCCAAAGGCGTTCGCGCTCCAAGGCGATCCCAGTCGATACAGACGCTCCTCTGATCTAGACGCCGTCCTTAAATATTCTCTCCGACAGGCCGTGACGTCACATGGTGTTTTCTCGTGTATTCCCTTTCCTAGTAGAAATATCGAGAAAAGGGTTGCATTTTCGGGAATCATCTATTTGTCCCCAAATCGCCAAAATGGTCGCCAAGGTCATGGTGCCATAACTGTCGCTGAGATCACTCCATGCTTAACCTTGTAAAACTCTCTTCCCAACCATAAGACTCGCATTGCTGGGAGCGACTTTCCATGTTTGTAACATTTTATTAGAAATCGCTTGTGGAAAAAAGATGTGCTGATAATTTTCGAAAATACAATTCAGATAATTACAATAAAAATTTTGGGTAAAGATGCTTTTTATATTCTATTTTAGATACATTATCTTGAGGGGCTTTTTAATTATTGTTTGTTTCTGAGTTGACGAGCCGCCACTAGGTTCTAATATAGTAATTTCACGTCATTCTGGCAAAACTTTTAATTTCCATTTAAGGCTGACTATTTATACAGCTATTTCTATGTATTATTGTGACGTCTTCCCTGCAACATGGTCTGAGTTCGACATGGAACAAATTGATTGCGTTACAGCAGTTCGATTGCAAAACTAAAATAGGCGAATTCTGCTTAGTTTTACTAGTTTTCGTTTCTTCATTCCAATAAACATCATGTATGCTTGAGGGCAGATGTAAGACATTATGCCAGCAGTTACAAAGGATTAAATTTAATTACGTTTCAATAATTCCAATTGATAGTTCAGGAGTGATAATAAGGGTATGATCCAAATAATTCAAGCATATGTAAGCAGGTACTTCTGCTATTTCTACTGAAGCTTATAGAAACATAGTTCATTTGCTTGAAATCAGAAATCAACCACAGAATTGATATTTCTTATAAGACAACAGAGCAGAAATAAAAATAATTTTGATTCAGAAATTGATGTTTTAGAACTCGAATTTATGTTGATAATAACAGCATGATAAAAATGTTTTTCTCGCCTGTGAGCTGATACCGCTTCTCTAACTATTTATTAGCGGTTGTAATATGGTTATTACACTTTTAATGCAAGACTACCATTACTTGCGCATAAAAAAGTGAAAGTAGAATTAAAATATTCATTAAGGGAAGTTTCGCTTTTTGGTTGAGTGCCGGCTCATTTTAAGTACAGAAGGAAGCAATTTTAATCCGGGATTCGTGGTAGCATATGTATCGTAATTGCACAATCGATTAAACAGTAGAGTAAATCACATGGGTAGACTTCGCTAGATCGCAATATGCGTCTTTTACATTAAATAATGTCTAAATAAATGGATTCTAATAGCCTATTTAAAGGCCTGGAATTTCATTTAACTCAGAGAGTTATTTATACACCAATAAACTCTCTAATGGCCGCAAACTCACACAAAATTCAATGACGCTATGCGCTTGGATGCTCAGCTTAGAGATAGGTGGTATATCCGCCTGAATGGCGGGAGAAAATTCATACCCTGCACTTTAAATCTGCCCGCTATAAACTGACATAGATTGGACTCATTCTTTATGGAGTTTTATATCACGCATTTTAACTTCTACTCATCCGGAAACTGGAAGAGTTAGAAGTTCGAAAAGTGTTCGCTAATTTCAATGGAAAGACGCTGTTAGGTACGACATGCGAAACTTTGCCCGAAAATTTAGTTTCTACTTAACGGAAGAATACTAT
>BGPR01019591.1:9840-29022 GCA_013235015.1 Araneus ventricosus
TTTTTTGTTACTTTGAAGAAAATTCCGCTTTTGTCTTTTTTTCTCTCAAAATTCCGTGTTTTTTTTTTTTTACACCACAAAAATTTGCTTTTTCTTCCGAAAATTCCGCTTTCACACAAAGAAAAGAAACCTTCCTATCTTCCGTTTTCGAAAGAAAATTCTGGGAAAATATGCTCGATCGTGCAGCTTAACTCCACCAGCTAGGAAACTAGCTGATTCATCTACTGACGAATCAACATTATATCAGCAAGCTCTACAAGGATGAACATTCCAACATTCAATGCCATTCAAAGTATTAAATACCACCTTTTTGCAGAAAACAAAACCTCTGTGGCATATTTTGCAAATAAAAAAAAAAAAATTTTTTGCATGAACATGTTGGAAACTTAAGGTCATCGTGTAAGGCGTACCAAGATGAAGAAATAAAAAAATGGAACAAAATCAAATAAATAAACTACATAAAAAAAGAAACTCCTGTCAAATGAGGCAGCTAAAAAGCTGTGTGCAAATGCAACAAAAAAGCAGAGAATAAGACATAAATAAAAAAAATAAAACATGATTTACCTAGGCATTCTAGAGATAGTGTAGTCCCGACAACTATGCCAATTAAACAGAGAGATACTAATGAAGAATATGCAAAAACTTTAGCCTCTACTGAAAATAAACTTGCAGAGGATGCAAACACATACTTTATTGAGGAAAAATCTGTCAAAGATAGGAGGCCTCCAAAACAAGGGGTGAAGCGTGTTAATGGAGATCTGTTACCAACAAAAGCCACACAATTAAAAAAACGAAAGAAAACCACTTCTTTAACAATTAAGGAAATGTTTCAAATAGCAATAGTGCTAAATGAATCTGTCATTGTAACTGTACAATATCTCGACCCCTCTTGCTTTATAAGGTGCAAAATCATTGTGCTGTTACTTTTGCAAAAATTTATAGAAATAAAACAGAAATCAGTATATGATATGTTATTATAATTTATAAAGAGCTAATACACTTTACACAATTGCATGAAGCAAAAGAAATTATTTGTCCTTATTTTTATTTATTTTTTGAGCTAACTTTTATCAAAAGGCTATTAAATATAATTTTTCTCAGACTTTTGTTGGGTGTATGTTGAATCGCAGTGATGTACAGGTGGTAAATATGTTTTAATGTCTAATTTTGTATTTTCTGATGCCCCTGATGATGTGTTAAACTTGTTTGTTAACTTTTAATTTGAATGATTTAATATTCTTTTTCCTATTTATACATACTGAATTATAAATAATTAAGTTATTAATTATTATAGTGTAATATTTTCATCATGTTGCGTGTTCTGATGTTTTACTTCTTAAAAAGGTCTTTTGCGTATAAATTATGGTACAAATTTTTTGCTCGCGTATGATTTCAGTCTTTTTGCTTTTTTGCCAATCTCATCCCTGTAAATAGTAAAAATCACTTCATGTAAATTGTAAGCGCTCCAGATAAATTTTATATAAATAATTCCCCTCTTTTCAGCATTCTTTGCCCTGCCCCTTAATTTTTTTTTTTTTTTTTTTTTTTCCCATACTCCATTACAACTCCTTCAAACATTCCCTCCTACGGGCTCGGTAGCATATCTTTCTTCCATCATTGCACCTCGAATTCGGGCCGCGCATGAAGTTAGCCTTCGTCAGTGTCAACAAATACTTCATCTTTCCCCCCTCTTTTTTGTATACCTAAAAGGAAATATTAGATTTTAATTCTTCTAATACTCTCATTTAGCTTTTTCTTATTTTATTTAATACTATTTTCTCAGTAATTTTTAAACATTTTTTTTTTTTTTTTAAGTTATAAAATACTCTCCTCATCTAAATTTTTCTCAAATTTTACAAAAATTTTTCCACAATGTTAATATCGGCGATTAATTAAGCCTAATAGATAGCTTTAGAATAGTTTGTTGTTTTGTTATGCACAGAATAATTATTCAAGATTTGGTTTTTTTTCTTTCATGCATTTCAATTCAAATTTTTTTTATTATTTATAAATGGGTGTTTTTAGTGACTAGATTTTAAATGGTTATCATGAATTTAGTTTTGCGTTTCACAAAATGTAGTGAATTCTCTTTTTTTTTTTTTTTTTTACAGAAAGAACTTTATTTAGTTATTTTGAGTTTTAATTAGTTTTAACATATAAATTATTTTTAGCTGAGAAATTTAATTACTGTACTTCAAAATTTAATTACTTATTATCTTTTCCATGTTTTAAAGAATATTTTCACTTAATAACACTTAAATATAAGGGATTAACTCAAAGTTCATTATATACAAAAACATCCTGTACATTTTCGTTTTGTGTATAAAGAATTAAAATTCAGTTATACTAACTAACCTGTTCACTGTTTGTGTTTTTAAATTCATTTCTTTGTCCTTATTGCAATTATTACTTTCAACTTACAAAAATTGAAATGTTGAATATGTCAGTCTTAATTGCCTTATTAGTATTAATAAAAGACTGACGAACCAGCTGGTCGCCGTAGGCGGCTAGTCTAAAATAATATTTTTAACACATTGACTGCTGATCCTGGGCTAGCATGTGATGTGGCGTCATCGCCAAGGAGCCAATCATGCGCTGCCACGGGAAACGCTACGTTTCAATATTTATTCTCCATTTACGTTTGGGTATGCTGGTGTTGGCGTGTAATAAAGGTTAGAAACTAGTTGTAAATTTATGTGGTTTCAAATTTTTTATTTACTGAAAATATAATATGAGTTGTTTATTTCTTATAGCAAGTTAGTCGGCATATGGGTACAACCTACTCTTGTGTCACGGCATTAACTATCAACACAGCTTCACATGACTTTCAATCAATGTGTTAAGTTATTCTATTGCTTTGAATAAGAGAACATCACTGGTATAAACGTGAAAAGAATTTTATAAGTATGGTGTTAACAATTTCAAAATTTACAGAAATTAGTTTGTTGAGTAATCGCAAGAATTCACATGCCTGTTTTTTAGGATATAGTATGGCTATTTTTTATCTATGATATTGGTGCAATATTTAAGTTCAATTAAGTAACTTTAGGAAGTGTGCCTATTAGATCAGTTTCATCCAACAGAAGTTTAGTATTTTAGATGTATATTGCCACAAAATAGGAACTAAGTAAAAAAATGGAAAAAACATCTGTATGTACTGCACAAACTGCATTGTACTCTAAAGATTATCACATAACATTCTTGTTTTTCTCTTAACTTTTCTAAAAATGCATTTATTTTTCTCATATTCAGCTTTCAGACAAGCATTTAAAATGCAGCCAATGTTCATACATGTATACAATTTGATCCTTTATTTGAAAACTTCACTTAAATTGTGTGATCTCAATGAAACTAAAGATGTTCTACATCTGATAAAGCAGCTTATTGCAATTTTTTATAATATAATCATTTTTTTCCTAGCAGGTATGTAACTGTATGTGACAGTTTCATTCTGCATTTAAAATTGTATGGTTTTATTTCTTTTATAGTTAGGCCTTAGAATGAATGTTTTAAATTGAAATTTTTGTAGTACCTTAATATCTACATGCTTAGTACAATTATGAGTTATTATAGTATAAAGAATAATCAGTCTTATAAAAGTATTGTATCAGAATAAATAAGAATATTAACCCTCTGACTGTGTAATATTTTTAAATCATTCTTTAGATGCAACGTTTACTTAAGTGTTCAAATACCATTCAGCCAAGTGAGTTATTATTTACATGCAAAGCTTTATTAGTATAAATGATCCAACACTATAAAAGCAAATAAATGCATTAGCCTGTGAAAATCGTAGGATACAGCAGAAATAGACTTGCTTCCAGCCTGCTGAAATCGCGGGATATGCAGTCAAAGAGTTAATACCAGGGTTGTCAATTTTTTTTTTTTTTTCAAAAAAATCGATTTGATTTAAATAAGATTTTTTTAAATTTTAAATCAAGATTTTTTTTATTTTAATGATTTTTTAAACTATATATATATATATTTATTTAACATTTGTATATTAGACAATGAGCCCTACAGTCATAGAATTATATATAACAACATACCAGTCATTAAAAGCTATACTTTCTTTTAAAAAAATATATAAATTAAAAAAATTTAATTCAAACAAGTAACAACTGTTTAAAAAATATTTGTGCGTGCACGCACACATACAAACATTGCCTTTTATAAGTATAGATCATAGTTTAAATTGCACTATGTAGATGTTTGTATTTCTTTTGGAACATTTATATGTATTATTTAATTATCTTACATTTGAACATTATTGCAATATAAAAACTTCGTTGTCCTCAACACTATTTAGTTTTCTCCACCATTAAAATGAAACTTGCTGTATTTTACTATGTTCTTTCTTTGTGAACATGATCCTTTCACAATATTTAGTTTATTTTATAAAAAGGGAGCATCTCATACTTTGCATTTTATTGTGTTGTACATTAGAGATTTATTTAAAATCTAATTTGCTTTTGTTCTCAAAAATAAAGATATGGAAGTACTCTAGTTACATGAATTCAATGAAATATTTTTTTATGTTCTATATATTCTTTCTTTAAATATACATTTAAAAATATTTTAAAATCACTATTTATACACGAACAATTTTATTTCATTAAAGCAGATTAACTTGATATTTAAAATAAAATTATTTAAATCGCCGCAACCCTGGTTAATACATCTAATGTATAATACTTTAAAATATATCAAATTAAGATTTCTTTATTTGAAGTTGGCTGATTAATACAAATGTTTAAAATAAGCTATTGAATAACTTATAGGACAAGAAATATGTCTAGCTTTTACTTTTTATATTACTTAAACTGTAATTCATAGCTGTTTTACTTGGTTATTTCATAGGAATATTGAGCACTAATCTGTTACAGAGTGGGGGAAAATTTTTAAAAATTGAAATCTGTCAACTTTTGTAATAAATAAATGTATTTTAATTTTGTTTTAGGTTTTTGCTGCTGGTGGAATTGGAAGTATCGTGAGAGTGTTAACTGATAAGAAACGTGTTTGATAGTGGCATATTTCATCAGTGATGAGGAATTTTCTGTGAACTTCATTTTTAAACAGATGGTGTTTTATGTCAATTTTTTTGTTAATTTATGTTTTTGAATATCCATATTTTTTATTAAAGTAATGTATAAAGAAAATGTAATAATATGTATAAATGATGTTTATTTTGTTGTGTTTGATAGAAAACGTTTTTTCACATTGTAATGAAAAGTTTAAATACATTCTTATTATCTTATCATGTAACAGTTAAACCTATTATTATTTGTAAAAAAATAAAAATATTTGCACAAATGGGAAGATGCTTATTAATTTTAGTTCATATGAAATTATTTTTCCAATAATCATTGCGATATGGCAGCCAAAGTGAAGAATTTCTGAAGCAGAAATTCAGAATTGTTTGAAATTCGTTTTTTTTCCAGAGCAATAATATGTTTTTCTCACATGCAAATAATACCTTTGAACTATAAATGTTGAATCTATATAACAATGATCTGAGATTCTGGTTGTAATGAAAATATACATGATATCGAACATGGAATTCATTATTTTTAATAAAAACAATTTAAAAGTAAAGCAAGCTGAAAATGTAATGCTAAAAAACTAATCAATTTTTCTTAAATTTTGTTGTAGGTCATGATAGGTATACATAAATTTTCAATCACAAAGAATTCTCTCAGAATGCAGAGTTAAAAAGAGAGAGAAGGTTTCAGTTAATAGATGAAACTGTTGTTCACAAAATTAGGAAGTGCTAAATTGATTAGTAATATTCAGTATCGTCATATGCCTGACAGAAAAACCCAATGGTAAACTGAATCCTTGTATTTTTTAGAAATTTTTATCTGTAAATTTAAAATGTATATTGCTATTCATTATTTTAACATATTGAGCATATGAATTACTAGCAGTACGCGCACGGCGTTGCCCGTGGGATCGGGATTTCAACAAAATAAAAAAAAGCCCACATACAATTGCATAAATGAAAGTTTTAAAAACTAAATCAAAACAGAAATATATATATATTATTGAGTTGGTCCGTCTCCTTTTCCTCTCGACCGAGTACCGTTAAATCCAAATAATGTTAAAAAATTACAATGTGATATTTATTACACCGCGAGCAAAGTATGAAAGCCAAAGAAATAAGTTAAGATACGCTTAAAAATAATAATCGAAGTCATGGAGTAAATACATCATCTCCTCGCAGAACACGAAAGTAATGACGTCACCCTGGCCCTTCAGCCAATGAAATTGTCCGCAACGTTCCGGAGACTGTCGTGGGCGGAAGCTTCGCTAGAGGAAACATATCGTTCAACTACCAGGAAAAAATTAATTTTAAAAAAACTAAAAAAGATATTTTAACCATTCTCGTTTTAAATCCGACAGAACCGTTGCAGTTATAAGCTGAAAAAAATTGAAAATAATAGTGTTATTAGAAAGTCGGATGCAACAAATTTAAAAACAAAACCAACATTTAGGTGCAAAACTGACTGATTTTTAAAAAATTCTCAAAATTCAGTAATTTAAGATAGAAATTCAAAACTAACTTCATTAGAACGGAAATCGCGTGCTCTTTCCGATGGTCTATCTATTTTTGTCGTACAATTATTTGAAACCATTCTAATGAGAAATTAGTGCGAAAAATCAACCAAAACAACACAAAACATTAAATAAAAAAAATTCTAGATTAAAATTTAAAATTTCGGCTTCGAGGTGCACTCAGTCACCATTACGACTATCTGTGTGCCAAATTTCATGGCTGTAAGTGCGATAGATTCGTCTGGACATCGCAGACAAACACACACACACACAAACATTGCCTTTTATAAGTATAGATACACAAGTTTGGATAGATTTCTATTCTAAAATATAGGGTGTCTACTCTAAACATGACATAAGTATTAATTTCTAAACCTTTAGAGATAAACATATACTTCCAATTGGAAAAATGCTTTAAATAACTTAAAGAATTATGTTTTATGTAGTTTGAATCAATAAATGTACTGCTGAAGAAATTAAGAAGTCTAAATTTTTATACAGTCCCTGATGGTGTAAGTTATGTTTAGTAAAATATGCTCGACACACTAACATTTGAAACAAAACGAAGTTCCACTCTTTTGTGACTAAAACTGGTTGAGTTATGAAACTCTGAATTTCATCAATTTTGACAATCAGTGGCCACCACATCCACCAATTAGCAAGTGCTAATTGGAAGATCTTACTCGAGGTGCTTGTTGAAATGGTCTAAAATCATCAAAAGTAGTCATATTCATAACTCGGTCAGTTTTAGTCGCAGAAGAGTGAAACTTTTTTATTTCAAATGTTAGTGTGTCAAGAATATTTTACTAAATATTATTAATAGGACTGTGAGACTATAAAAGTTTAGACTTCATAATTTTTTTACCAGTGCATTTATTGACTCAAACAACATGAATTACAATTCTTTGCATCAATTAAAGCATTTTCCAACTGGAAATTTATGCCTATCTCTAACGGTTTAGAAATTGGCTATTGCGCCATGATTCAAGTGGACACCCTGTAAATTATGTCCAGAAGCAGCAAAATAATATCTTGATTTATGTATAGAAGTATTGCAGAAAAATATTAGAAAGCTAATGAATAAATGGCTTCAGGGTCAGTGTTTGCCTTTGAGAATAACACATTCTTTTTATAAATTAAAGAATTTCAAATATTTTGAATTTATATTTTAATAGCATCAATATTTTGAATTGATGACTGTAAATCACTCTGGCAGTTTGTTTATTAACTGGTTTCAAAGCTGAAACTAGTGAAAATAAATAAGGTCACAGGGTTTCTTTTTTTTTTCCCACCCTTTTTGACTTAGACAGTATGTGAAAAATAAACATAAAAGATAAAAACAGCAGAAATGTACAAAATAGTGAATCTGATTATTTTTACACCATTCTTCCTCAATTCACATCATATTTTGACAATGTGTTAGACTTTATATTAGTCTGGTGAAAATGTAATATTTGAAAATATAATTATTATAAATCTGTTATAATCATCCAATGGCTTTGACATCTGAAATATTGTTGCATATGATTTTAACTTGGTAATTTTTGAAATTCATGATAGCATTTAAATCCATTTATAATGCTGTCTGAAAATAATCCAGTAGCATAAGGTGAATAGTGTATGTGAATTTAAACTAGTATTCAAGCAAAGGAAAGGCAATAAAATTATCCATACCCTTGAATTCAACACTTGCAGAACTCCCAAAAATGTGTTTATGGAATGTGCAGTGAATTATGCTTATTTTTTTAAATTATATTATACAGGCGGCCTTATTCACTATCCATGGTTAAACCATGATCAGCTGTTAAATGATGGTTCTGCCATGATAATGCGAAAGCTAACCGAGATGTGTCCCAAATGTATACCGTAGTGGGTTGCTATTTTGGCATGGTATCTCAATTTCTCGGTTGTTGACGATTTTTTAAATTACCATCAGCCTTCGAGCCAAACGAATTTCTCGTCAACTCGCCAATTAGGGTATACATCCAGCCTATCATTTCAGTCAGCGTTCGCTTGTTCGTGTAAATTCCAATTTAACTGCTGATCATGGTTTAACCATGGATGGTGAATAAGGCCAAGGGTGATTAAGTAAAAAAACGTGGCTAAACTTGAAGGGTAGGTCAGGCATACGATAAGCATCCAAAATCACATGGGTGTACAAACGCCATCTGGAGGCAGCAGATGGTATTGAAAATAATACAGCGCTGGCCAAAATTGTGGACACTTTTTGAAATTAGCACAGTTTTTCAAATATCTCCTCGATCTTCGACCATATAAAAAATAGGTTTTAACTCGTAATTTACATTGAAGATTCAGTTACGAGGACATTTAGGGGACCGACCAGAAATTGATGAAGGCAAAAAGGGATTTTGGCTCGCCCTGCTTCACGGAGAGCCGATAATGGTTTACAACTTTCATCAATTTTTTTGTATGGTGTGCGCAATATTTACATGCATTTTTGCAAAAATAGCACGAATATTATGGAAAATATAAAGGTTTCTCTAAAAAATCCCATACTTTTCTGCATTATTTTTTCTTATAACTTTTAGTTTTCAACCAAATTGTATGAAACTTACAGAATATGTGACAATATGTTAGAGAAGCATTGTATTAAAATTTAAAGTAAATAATTTTTTACAGCACATGTGTGAAACATAGCATAATTTTTCTTTCATCATTTCAAAGATAGATATATAGGGAAACTTGTATAAAAATTTTAGTTAAATACACTTAATATACAGAAAGATGTCAGTATTTTGGCTAGCACTGTATTTTAAATGTCATCTGCTGCCTCCAGATGGCATACTGATGTTCCTATGATTTTGGATGCTTGTCTTATGCCTGACCTACCTTTTAAAGTTTGGCCACGTTTTTTTTTTTTTTTTAATCACCCTATATACCTAGTGAATCTGTAATTTAATGGAAGCTTCTTTTCCACAGCAGGGAAAAATTAGAAACTCATATGCATTTAGAAAAAATGATTTGTCCACTTTAGAGCAATTGTTACAATTTTGAGCTATAGCTTGTTAGTTAGGAAATTATATTTGATTGTCTCTCGTTTTTGTTCCTTCATCAAGTGAATTCTGAAAAATAAGTTCACTGTAGCAATTTTGCTGTTTCTTAAGCAATCTGAAATCCTCACTGACTTTCTTTGAATAATGATTTTAATTTAATTTGGAAGTTTGCTAGAGAATCTTCTTTATTATCTGTAATATTTGGTTGTTTAAAAATGAAAGATGGGAAAATATTTACATCCATCTATATGCAATCTATATTGTGCTTTCCCTATCTAAGACCATGAGAAGTATACTTACCACCAAATTCATTATTTTTTTTAAGTTTATGGTAAGCTATTTTACCACCTCCTGATTAGAGCTGCTATATCTTATTAACTTTAGGAAACCATAAAAAATATTGATGAACATTTTGACTGCATAATGTGGTTTTAAAAACGATTGCAAGAGATAATGTTTTCTTTAGATTACAAATGATAGAAAAAGGGTGATAATGTTCTTATGGGAAAAATTATAGTGCTAGTAGGTACTTAATTATCTTTACAAGCTCTGGAATACCGATAGTACTAGACAGAACATATGTTGTTATGAAGCAAAACTCATTAGACCTTTGAGTGTTTTTTAAACTATCTTTTTGTTTGAGTGTCATCAAACTGAAATCATTGGAAACTTTCACTGAATAACATTTGTATAGTAATATGTGTATGTTTCTTAAATTGTCCGATGTGAGAACTGTATATCTATATAAATAAATATTTTAAGATTATTAAACTTTGGGTTTATTAAGTTGATATTGAGTTACACAGGTGATATAAAATAAATTGAAATTTATGAACAGTGTGATTATAACTCGAGAAATAAAATCTAAATGAGAAAAGCTAACATTTATCTGTGTTTTGTGAAACTGAGACGACTAAGGGATAAATTTTACATTAAGTGAAAATATCAAAGTGTGTCTTTTATAAAGATATTCCATGGCAAATACACAGAAAAATGCAATGGGCAGCATTTTAAGGCAAAATAATTAAGCTTTGGGTCAGAAAGGAGTTTTGTTTCGACAGTGCAAAATAACTTGTATCTCGAAAACACTTCGTTCTGTTGTATAAAGACAGTTCTAAAAATTAATGTTAAATATGCATTTACCAATACACATACTGAAAGTTTCCTGACAATACCAATATCATTTGTGCGCCTTCTTTCTTGAAGGATGAAATACTGATTTATTTAGTAAAGGGTTTCTGTTATACTTCAAGCTCCTTCATAAAACTTTGCTGGCTCCTTACTTTACATTATGATAAAAAGTTTTAGGTACAGAATTAGTTGTTCTTCTGCATTCTTGATTAAAATAGCACATGAAAAGAGGAAATATTGTTCTCCTTTGGCAGAATTCTATGTAAAGAAAATTTTATATCTACTCTGTGTTTGGATGCTCTACGTAAGGGCAAATTAAGCACTCAACTTGGGATCAGTATGGTTTTGAATAATATATTTGGAGGAAGAATGCCACCAATTTTTTAAAGTTAATATCAGTGCGAAGTAGCAGGAGAGCAATAAATGTTAACCCATTAATGCCTAGCATTCTGCTTTAGGGAAGCTTCTAAAAATGCATCGTAAACTCACAGAAATTATTTTTTCAACACAAATTTTGTGAAAAAAGTATTTTTAAATATGTGTTTCTTTTATATTCAGTTGATGACAGCACATATTAAGCTTTCGGGTGATAATGTAGCCTTTTTATTTTCAAGCGAGACTCGGAAAGTAGTTTTTTTGCAATGTGAAGAAGAAAAGAGTAAGTTTGCTAAATTATTTAACTTGCATTTAACAAATATATCAGTAAATACAATTGTAAGAATAGGTTTTCTTATTGGAATTTCACAAAATTTTAAATTTTCCTAAGTTTTTCAGCATTAACCCGTTCAGGACCGTCATCACATATATGCGATTTCAACTTGGAACGTTTTATTTGAATTTTTAAACGGCGCTAGATGGCGGTAAAGTCCGTTACAGTTTTCGAATAATATTTCACGGAATGTTGACCTTCAGTATGCACTTTCGGTTCCGGATTTTTTTTGTTGGATCAGGGCTATTTGATTATGTAAACAACTGCGCGTGTTAGGATTGCGCAATTAAAGCGTTATGATTAAGCAATTAAAGAGCTATGATTTATTTTGCGGTGGATTTTTTTAATATTTTGATGGCACGATGAAAGGATGGAATGTTTATTGGTTAGGGGTTGGAGTAGAAATTATCGTTTGCAGTTCGCTAGACAGTCTTTTGTATTTTTGGGGTAAATTATATTTTAGTTCAGTTGTTTTTTTAAATATCATGAAAATTTTATTACATTATATTCGGATATACTATCAATGATAATAAATTGTAAATTTCAGCGTATTTACTTGCAGTAATAATTTTATATGAATTTTTTAATAAAATTAGGCTTAACGGGAAAAATCGCCCGGTCCCGTGCGTACGCATCCTTCCGGAGCTCGCGGGCCTGGGGAAGCGCTTCTTTCTCCTTTCGCTGGTCCTGAACGGGTTAATAAGACTTTGTCTAAATAGGAACACCAGGCTTAAGAGTGCAATAAAACGTAAATTTTTTCAGGCAGGATTTGTTTAGTATTTTCCCAGTTGATTTTCAGGACATGTAATATTAGTATACAAAGTATTATTGAAAAAATGCAACTTGGGCATCAATGGGTTAAGAGATTTTACCTTTATCTCATTCTTAATGCTACATCAAGCCACATAAATGGCAATTCCAGATTACATTCTCCTTCTATGAAAATGGGCCTTGCACAACACACCAGATTTTCACTGCTAATCTTAAAGTCCTGATTTTCTACAAAGCTATCTCCAATAAATAGGTGTGGCTTCTCTTGATTGCCGTCTGAGCTGCATGGTTGAGAAATTGATTTTTATCATATAATGAATTGTGACCCTTTGACCAAATTTAATTTTTTACCTGTTGACAACCTTACGGTTGGTTGGTTTGGGTTTAATGGAACAAGGGCCAAATTGGCTATACTGCGCCATCTGTGTTGGTCAGAAATAGGGGTAGGAAAACCACATTAGAAATATGTTTTTCCTACCCCTATCCTTGCAGGCATATTTTATAAATTATTGTATCCCTTAATAAGACAACCAAGGATGATGGGTTTACAACAGACAAAAAGCATTAAACATCAAATTTAAGCTATATTAATTATTTTAGGCAAAAAAGTATGGCTAAAATGTACAAGTTTAAGAAAATATTTTTAAAAAATACATATGTTTTTTGAAAGTACACACTCGAGTTACTTCATAATTTATTTAAAAAAAAAAAAAAACATGAACACAAAGTAATTTCTAAATCGCATGAACAGTCTCTATACTATGTATTATTCAGATCTTTTTAGTATAGTTTAAAGAATATAACCATTTTTGTATTTCATTCTATATCTTTTACTATATTTAAAAGGAAATAAAAATTATTTTTATTTTTTGATTAAATGATCAAACAGTTGCAACAAAGTTCAGATTATTTTAAAATTATGATACACTTCTGGTTTAAGTGAATTAATTTCATTACCTGATTCTATGATTAAATATCAAGCCTCCAGAATAATTATTTTTTCCTTAACATAAACAGATTATAGATATCAATAAAGACATAATATTGGAGTAGAAATAAACATTTGCTTCTACCTCCTTTTTTCTACCTGGTTCCTACGTCATTTCAAAATATAAGTGAATATGAGGGCTAAAATATATATTGTGATGAATCTTCATATATTTCACAAAATAGAAAAATAATGTATACAAAAAAATAGTAAATAGCTTAATCATTTTTTTTTTTAATCAATATACTGCAGAAACAAGTTTTAAGAAAAAAATATGATAAAAATGCCAAAATTAATATTGGTTTGAACTAGTGTTTTGAAAAGCAGAATGGAATAGAGCACATTATTAATAGATTTTTGTTTTTGTTCTAGACCACTTACTATTATTATTACTTATCTATAGATTAACGACATAGATACAACCAATCTCATAACAAGCAAAAACGAATGCTTTCTTTCAGTTCTCTAGCATTATAGAATACCATTTCAAAAGAGTAATTATTCCTCAAAACTGGTATATTAATCAAATTCAAAAATTAGTTCTTTTTTATTATATTTAGAAAGAAAAGGACAAATTTCTGATTGCTCAAAAAAGAAAAAATTAAAATTTTGAATACTAAAAAACACAGGTGAAGAAACAAAATCCAGTACCATATATTACATTTTAATATATATTAATAAAGAAACCCTTTTGTAACATGTTATTGTATCCTCTTATAATTGAAGATTTTCCCCCTTTCCCTGTTGCATTTATATGGTATGCTGAAGAAATAAAAATTTGTTTGACAGTTTGCAACTATTTATTTTTCTTTAATAATCCTCCAGAAAACAAGGTTCGATTTTTCAGTATTAGTTGTTAGACTCATCAAAACTCTCAAAAATTAAAACCTGTGGGCAGGAAAAAAAAAAAAAAAACATTATTTAACTATCTCAACTTTCTTAATGAATGGGGCAAATATCTTATATTCTTATGAAATTTCTTCTGAAAAGCTCTTTATCTCTGTAGAAACAAGACCCAGGATGTATACATTTCGGTATTCAGCTATAGCGAAAGCAAAGAGTTCTGTATCTGAAATCACAAATAGTCTAAAGGAATGCATGACAATAGAGAATTGTGATGTAGGGAAAAGCATATCCACAGAGGCTTTCATTGGTGATACACACATTATACAAGCTAGACCTTGCTTAGTACATTATTCTGTATTTTTTTTTTTTTTTTTTTTTGTTATTGCAGTTGATGATGCTTTGTTAACTCTTTTTCCCATTTTTAACTTTTAATAATGAACAACTGTTATTACAATACTTCGTATAAAAGGTTATTGCCTTTTTTTAGCAAAAATGTGAAAATCATGATAGCAAAAGCTATGTCCAGTCGAAGCTTCAGATATAAAAATGTTTGTTTTAAAGGTCAATGGAAATAGCCAAGGGAATGTTTATATAAGGGTCCTCCCAAATCATCTACATTTATAACAATAACAGAAAAAGATTCAGCTGGTTGGGGACCCCTGGCACCAAAGTTCTTGCATGCTGTCTGAAAATGCCACGTATTTCTCTACATTGTGACTCATCAACTATCAAATGATCCTTGTAAAAATAAATATATTTTATAATTTCATTTCAATTAACTATTATTATGTTCTTATTAATGACTGTTATATTTTTTTATTATTAATATCAGAATAATTCATCTTCTTTTAGAAAATTAATATGATTTTAACTCATTTATTAGAAACAACATATATAAATTTACATGCCTATACATTTTATATTTTCACGATTCATTCTAAAAAGCAAATGTATTATATCTTCTTTTTAGCAAAATTCAGTGGGGTGCATTCAACCGAAGCAGTGCTTCAGTAAGCAATTTGTTTTCTCAGATGCAGTCTAATTGTATGTTTCAATTTCCTTACTCTGGAAACTTTTAGAAACACGATTGCTTTGATTTCACGATGAGTGAAAACACGTTTCGTATTGAACCGCTGTTCTCTTCAGTGATTTGGGCTTTCTAGTCAAACGTAGGTGCAATGCAAAAAAGAGAGTTAAAAGTAAGCAGAGGATTAGTGCTTCGTCTGGGCAGGATGTCATTTTCCTATTGGTTCCACTGATTACGTAATATAGTTCCTAGCTTATACCGATCACGTGACTTTTCAGAGCGACTCCGTATTTTTGCTTCCCTGCGGATGATGAGTACAATGTAAAAATGCGTGTTTAAAGTGAGCATCTGATGCATGCTTCATCTGGCAAGTCGGCAGAAATTCCGTTCAGTTCATACGAATTACATCATATTTTCATTCACACTGATCACATGACTTTTCAGAGCGGATGTAGAGTATGCAAAAATAAGGAGAAAAAATTAGAAATGAAATTTTTCGCTATTGATTACTCATTTATGAACAGCATTGCTTCCTGTTATTTCTTGTGTGTCAAATGGTTTGTGTGCTATTTTATTTTAGCGCTTCTTCGTATTTCTATTGTTGTGTTAAGCCTTTTTGGGGATAATTCATTAAGATGTCTACTTGCTTAGTAACAGATCTTTTAAAAAGACCATTTTAAACATGGACTTTTTCAGAAAAGCAAGATATTATAAGACTTGGTACACCAACACCAGAACTTCCCCTGCTAATTTTTAAATCTAAATCATGCACTCGTCACTTTCAGGCAAGCTGTTATGAAAAATATCAATGGCTTGCAGGTAGCAGTGAATTAAACTCACTATTTTGTTGGAATTGTCTTACTTAGTTTTGCATCAGATGTGAGAACAAAGAGGAACCAATATAGTGAATAAAATCTCAGACTTAAGTTCATACATTGTTTCCTGGGGGAAATTTGAGATTCAAAAACTATTTTTGCTTTAATTGTGCTTAGAAAAATGATAGTTCAATTTGGGAAAACAGTGGTCCAATTTGGGCAGCCAGTTTCCTTAACTGAGCCATTGACAAAATTTTTAAGCTGTTGTTTTTCTTCCTTTAATTGTATTTCATAAAAAAATCAATTACATTGTTTAGAAGATAAACTGAAAAAAGCAAATTTTAATTAAAATCACTTCTTTATCATTGTACAGTGAAAAATTGTCCAAATGCAACCTTCCCCTATTATATATTTAAAAAAATTTTATGAATAGTATTGGGTATTATGTTTACTAAGAACACGACTGCTTCAGTAGCTTTTGGAACCACCGCAAGCCACTGGCAAAATTATTTTCGATATTAACAATGAACAAATTTTGATTTCGGATTTCATGGAGCAATAGTCAGCAAGTTGGCTATACTGCATGAAGCATGTATTTACTTTTCACTAAGGTCAAATAGTATCAATTTCATTAAAGACAAAAATCAAAGAATTCCTGAGCATTTAAAAGATTATCAAAGCAATACTATTAAAAGTAATCCCTGACAAAACAGTAATAACAGCTAAAAAGCCAATGTTAGAACTTTAATAAGGAATAAAATCCTATGAATTTTAAAAATGTGAAAAGATGAACATGTGGGTCTCTACCAAGCAATACTGCAAATGAAACTGTCATTGTCTGTAATTGAATGCAAGCAATGGAGATTCAATCAGAATACCAAAAATTATTATGCCACAGTTACAATGTGGACACATATTCCTCAGATAACAAATATCAATATGTAAATTTCGCGAGTTTAATTTGCAGACAAATTAAAAATCATGTCACTGAACAAATAATTTTTGCATTACTGAAACATTCAAAATAAGTTTTAAAACTCAAAAAAGGAATTATTTTAATATTTGGTGCACAAATGTCATACCAATATAATCAAAACATTTCGGCATTTTATTCGATCATTCTTCCTCCCTCAAACAAAAAACTAAAATTTAAAATAATAAGTACTATAGTATAATTTCAAAAAAAAATATGCTTTCTCTCTATATTTTCAAATGTATATATAATAAATAACAAAATTTCATAACACAATAATATTGTATAAGTGTAATTTTATATAAAAAAAATTAATGGCCCTTTTCAAGCATGTAAATTCAAAGAACTTTAAGAATCCAAGTTTAAGTAACTACATAGTTAAGTAACTAAGAAGTAAATTATTATTAGAAATAATAATTCATGAAATACAAGTAAATAAGTTTCACCCCATGCTCAAATGAAATTTGGAAAAATAGGATAACATAAGATTTCACTTTTAAAAGATATTTCCAATTTTTGAAATAATCCATGTTTGTAGAACATGATATCAAACAATAAACTTTAAAATTCATATATACTATAGTTTTAAAACAAATATATATATATATGTGTGTGTGTAATAATCTCACTTAGTTTTTCTTTGAATTCTAGTATTATATATTTTGGGGTCTTGGTGTGTTCCGGAATCGCTTTTCTTGGACTCCAGTTTCGTTCTGTTTCCCGCGCTGGAGGTGTGTTGGGTCTCTTGTTTCGGCATGTTTATTACTAAAAGAATATTTTAATCATTTCCACACGCGCACAAATCGCGAAATTAGCGACTCCTTGACGCCATGCATCTTCCCTAAAACGCTTCCGTAATTTATTAAAAATAGCCAATATTCCCATCACTTTGATCATGTGTTATATTGTTATTCCCTTATCTGAGAGAATCGGGGATTTTCTGTACACTTTTACTTAAAACTTTAACTAAGATGTTGGTATGTCCGCCACTCTCCAAAATATTTTTATAATAAAGCAAATTGGTTAACAACTTGGCTGTTTTATGACTACAACAACAAAAACATTTTATATATATATATATATTATAAATGAGCCTACATATAATATAAACTGTAAATATAAAAATAAATACTAGATTAATGAACACCAGAGAATTCGAAAAAGAAGTAGTTTTATTATTTCAGCTTATCATGAAATTTTATGCCAAAACTTTTTATTGTACTCTCTACTTTACATTACAAAAAAATTTTAAAGTTGAAATTTATCAAATGATTTTTTAATAAATTAAAATAAGAAAATTTAATAAATAAGTAGTATTAATTTTAACTATTTCTTGAAACAATTACAGGATTTACTTTAAAGTTTATAGGCTTTACACAACTTTTCAGTTTTATTAAAAATAACAATATCAAGCAATTTTTAAATGAATTTACAATATTGGATGAATTTTTAATACTTTATTCTGAGCCATGAAATAAAACCAGTCATTTATGATTGTTCTTTTATTCCTTATTCATATTTGCCAGAAATATTATAGGAAACACATATTTAATAAGTAAGAATCTTAAGTATAAAAACAAATCTTCAATGTCAAATACATATAGAATTTTTAGCTTAAGACAAATTTTTATGGAAAGCGTAGTGGCTTTTTTTTCTGCTTAAAAACACACAAAATATTAATATCTAAAAATAAATTTTTACTATGTATATTTGAATCTGCAACAGTAAATGATAAAGCAGTTTTAAGAACTACATAACTGACAGGCAAAAATTTCTAAACAGGAATGATAAATTGAAAATTTACAAGAAAATTAATTAAATATATATCATAAAAAGAGATAGATTCTCAATTGCATATGAAATTGATACAATAAAGAATTTTCTATAAGGTAAAATAGTGCTTAGTAATACACATTGAAAAAGCTCAAGCTTACCATGAATATTTCAAGAGAGTAAGATCTTTGCCCTTTGTCGAAAGATGGCAAATTCTGGAAATTACTCAGTTTGTAAAAGAGAAAGGTAAATATGGCTATTGCATAACAGTTTTACACTCGCTGGGTCTTTAATGACTATCAGATGCTTGTGAATAAATACTTGCCCTTTGCATAAATTAAGAAGAATCTCTAACCTCAGAGAAATACAAAGTAATTATTACTATTTCTTTTTCCTGTTTTGATCTTTGTCTAAAGATTTATGAATCATTCTTTGCAACACATTCCTCAGTTTGTAAATTACACCGGCTGTTAGGCAACTGATTTATACACACTACTCCCAAATAAATAGCAGATGATGGCTTTGAAAAAAGTAGTCACATTTCACTTCGATTTAGAAGCTCCAGAGGCAGCAGAAGTTA
>BGPR01019592.1:0-29019 GCA_013235015.1 Araneus ventricosus
AGATTCTAAATATAGAAGTTACTTGAATTGCTTTATATTGAAATTATATGCAAATTTTGTCCTTTATAATTAGTAATATTGTGTGGTTATTATCAAAATGAACATATGAATACTTACTATTTTCTGCTATTTTGAAAAGCTTTTGAGGTAACTATTGTAATATAAAAACACTTCTGCTGTCTGTAGGTTATACGTGCACGGCGGAGAGCCCTTTCCTTTATTTTTCGTTAGTTCTTCTTGATTCCAGTATTCAGGCCTTGATGGATACTAAAATGCAATTTTTAAAATGGGCTTAGAAAAGGAAGATTTAATATTCTAGCTATGGACGGTGAGAAAACCTGATTTCCACTCTCTCAAAGGTTGATTTAGCTTGCTCATTCCAGGAAATAAGCATTTATAATGAGGATCATGCCGTTCTATGTTAGAGACTGTGTAGTTACGGAAAGGAGTGAAATGACGGTCTATTATAAGTGAGCGGAAAGAAGAAATTGTATATGAACGATTAAAAAATGAAGGCGGAAAAGGAAAGATTAAAGATCGAATGAGTTGGAAAAAAAAGTTGGTGACTATTATCCAGATAGCTCTGGTTGAAACTCCGAAGCATGAGAAGACTCATGTTACGAGCTGACTAAAACTGTGCCAAGTTTGATCCAAAGAATGGAGACATAATTGTTTCTCCCGTTGTTTTGAAAACAGGACAAAAAGAGTCCAACGATACGAAGGGATTGGCTCTGGACTACTTATGTTGCTGCTGCCCACATTTTTCAACTTATTGAGAGGGAATATGAAGAGAACTTAGATAATTATAACTATATCAAAGGCGTACGCTGAGATTTAAATTGAGCTCAGAGGAATTCAGGAAGAAATTCCTTCACCACCAAAAGAATTTCGAGAAATCCTGGCCAGAATTTTGAAATTTCTAATTATTTTCAAGAATAGATTCAGAGGGACTCCAAAATTCGGACAGTTTATGAAAACTGAAAACGTGATAATTTCTGATTAGATAGTGGCTGGCCCTCCTTTGAGGCGAAAAGGGGCCTGAGGGATGAAATGGGATCAGTTGGTGTCCTGGCACAACTTGGGTGGTGACAAATTAGATGATATTGAATCTCGTGGCTCTGATCGCAACAATGAAAGAAAACGAAGTAACAGACCAACCTGGTAGAAAAGCATACTGGAAAGTAAATCTAGAGGACAGCTAGCTACAAACAATTTACTGGGACTTGGAACGCACGAAGAGTGGGTTGTCCTTTCATGAATTGAGAATCCAAACAAATGCATAAGTTCATGTTATTCTTGTGGTTTAGAGGGCCACAGCATGTTATTGGCTTTCAAGGCTCTACAAAGGGTAAATCAAACCCAATGGCTCAGGGTAACGCCACAAAACTACTGACACTGAAAAAGGAGACGCATCTACCGTTCTAACTGCTAAAAATAATGTAATTAAGTTAGTCGCAGCCAATGTGTCGAACTCGAAACTGCACAGGTAAAACTTGGGTCACGACCACAATGAGTGAATTTATAGACTCTGAGTCTGTGATTTCAGAGATCCGTTAAGATTCCACCCCTGTGAATAAAAATATGAGGGAGAAGGTTGGTATCGAGATTTCCTTCAGCATCTGTGATAGGCAGCTACACCATGAAGTTTTGAAACGAATATAGACGAAGAAGTACATGGAACGGTGCCAGTGACATGATTAGGGAGCTGGGTGGCGCAGCTGGATTTCCTTCTAGAGTAGCTGCCCGGACCCTCCCTCCTGCCACCTAACCTCCCTCCCGCCACCAGGATCCCTCCGAGTACTCTTGATAAGGAATTTATTTTTTTTCTTTTTCGGACTCTGCCAATTTTCAGGTTTTCAGAATTTCTCGGCTTTATGCACTATTGAATTTGAATTTTCTAATTTCTACTATTTCAACAACTTAGTACTTATTTTCATTTTTAATACTTAATTTTATTTCTAACTTTTTTTCATTTTATTGCCAGATAAATTTTCATTTGTTTCCAGGAAAATTCCTGTAACTTTGTCAATTTTTCTCTTCCTTTAAATATGAAAAGTTTTAATTAGATACTAATTTCATAAAAATTTTTTATTAAATCAATTCCTAATGGACCACCAGTTCTAATGGTCTTCTTTCTAATGGATCAACTGTGTGCGATTTATTTTCATATAATTTAAATCTCTACCTCTTCGTTTTGAGCTTTATTTTTCCATTAACAAACACGATTATTGAATATTCTATCAAATAAAAATATAAGAGCAATTAAAAAACTTCTGAGGTTTTAAAGGTTAACGAAATGAAACTTAGAATTCCGTTCTCAAATGTTCTGAGAATAACAAAACGTCAAACTCTTTAAAAACATCCAAGTTCACTTTTTCAGCTGGAACACCTATCTTATCCATAAATACTTCCAAAAGACTTACTTCTTCTGAATAACAATAAAAAGTTTTACCACGTGTTGGTGCGTTTATTTCCGGTAAAGCTACCTATTATTTTATCTTCGAGTTTTGAGAATATTCACTCTAAGTAGATAATTTAATACAAGTATGAAACATTCCTATAATCTAATGTTTCTGTCTATCAACTGACTGTCGCATTCTCTGTATCACTTTAGAGAGTGGTCTTAAGAAAAACGTGTCTAATTAAGTTCTATAATAAAAAAAATAAAAAAATCACGTACTATCCTTTCATTCTTATCTGTCTTTCAAGTTTCAAATGTTACAAGTCATCAGTTTTATTATTGGAACACCATCCAATGGACAGAATTTTAATCAGCTTTTGTGAAAATTTGAATCTCATATATTTTTTTCACTTTTCAAAAAATATGACAGTTTGATATTCTTAGACTTTAATTTTTGCAAAATTATTTTTTAAAATTACACTATTATTAGAATATGCTCTTCTAATAAGCTAGTCTTCACTAAGTTTTCATATTTTGTTTACATTAAACGTTTTAACATATTTTTCCAATAATGAATATGATTATCGAATATTCTATCAATAAAATATAAAAGCACTTACAAATAATATCTTGGGTATGATTAATCTTCTCGTATAGTAGAAACTTGTTAAATTGGAAATTACAAGATTTTACCTTTTCACCTGCTTGAAAACATTAAAACATAAAACTATTTTAAAGCTGATCGTTTTAGAGATGAAAAAATCTGTTCCGTAAGTTGAATTAATAAAACCCTATTCAAACACTTCGAGATTGAATTTTTTTTTCAAGCCGCTTCCCAGACTTGGGAATACTCACGCGTGTTGAGAAGTAACGAACGTCATGCCTGTGTCTCCGTAATATGCGTGCGCATCAGCGCTACCTAGATTTTGCTTGCCTACCAGTTATTCTTCGTTCGCCTTCGATCAGTGTATCTGATCAACATGGCTTCCGGCAAAAGAGTAGAAATGCAAGTCGCAGCCAAGCGCATTTATTGTTAAGGAATGACGGAAAAGAAAAAGAAAACAAAAGATCGCTGTTGAATTACAAGATTGCACTCAAAGACAAAATTCACAATATTAAAATGACGGATGATTTCAAGACTATGAAATCTAATTAAATATTTGTCGATATATTTCGCTGCCAGATGTTGCATTTCTATATCTTCATTTCGTATATACCATCCAGCAGCAATATATCAAACTGATTATATTATTTTCTAGAATTTCAAGCATTCTGATCGATTTTCTGTGCGTGGCATTTTGTCGGCAATATAAAAAACCATCTGCATTACACTAAATTATCTTCTCACAAGTTTTAAAGAGATAAAAGTGATATTAGAAATGAGATGAATGAATTTGAGTTAGTTGCAGAACATTCCCTAATATAAATCTCTAACTTTGGAAGCATCTACAAAATTCAAGCAATTCCTCACTGAACTTGTGGACATTTGTAAGCAACACATGTTAATTTTATTTTCCTGAAAAAATTCTGAATGAAAGATCTCTACCATCGATTTTAATGGATTCATTTGATTAATTTCCCTTGCTTTGGAAAAAATTTCAGTGTCTCCAAACCAAAGATCTAGAACAAAGTTGTTCGAGAATCATAGTTCTTTTATTCTTAATTATCTTATATCATCAAGTTTTATGATACACTCTGTTATATATATTCATTTTATCTCAATGCATTCAGTGCAGAGGAAACTAGAGAATTTTACTCCCTGTGGTTACTTGACCCCAGGTGATTTCTCAGATCGTGAGATAAATTGGTACCACCTTGTGCCATTTTTTAGCTTGACTTTGTCAGCAATGGGTGGCTGGAGTGGCTTTTTTCCTTCGAACCTAAAAAACAATGTAATGATGTATAGGTAAATATATTTTGTGAGTAAAAGTGCAATTTCACCGTTTTATTCCAGTGGATAGGGAAGTTTACGTCTACACATGATGATTTTAAAAAAAATTTGAGATTTTAAGCATGTTTGAGTTTTAATTTGACAGCATGATGTTATGCAGTATCTTAAATCTATGGTTCAATTTTAATGTTTAGAAAAAGTCGTTATGGATATACAGACTTTCAAAAGCTACAGCTTGATGTCAGCAGACCGAAGATCATTTGGGTGGTTTGATCGATTTTCAGTGGCGTTTGTCACAATATAAAATAGAGAATAATCATTTAAAATTGTTTGTTAGAAATTTATTTAATGAATAAAAGTTTTCATTATGATAATTTCAACAATGCAAATATTATTTTAGGCAAGAATTTTAAAGTAAATAATTGAAATTAATCAATCTATTTTTCCTTTGCCTGAGGAACGATTTATTTATTATTTGCATAAAAATCTTTGCCTTGAACCATTTTGGTTTTATCTAACGTTTCGCTTTATTTCTCTATTGAGTTTGTCTACTTTCATGATTTGAATTTTCTTTAAAATAATTTTATTCTTTTTTGCTTTTATTTTTTTTCTTTAAATATTGTAAGAACTAATTGAGTCTTATTAAGCTTCTCAATTTTGGCTTTGGTACAACATTTTTATATCCCCTTTTTCTGTATTTTGATGCTATTATTTTTTTCTATTTTCCAAAACCGGCAATTATCTGCCCACCAACGAAGCTGCTAGGTTCCTCAATTCCATTTCGCTGTAAATTTTTATCATTTAATTAAATCAATATTTTAATCTCTTTATTCACCTCCGAACTAAATTAATTTAATACTAGGTCACTTAATTTTAGTGACTAGATTTAGTTTTATTTTCGTAATTATATTTTATTAATTACAACCACAGTTTTATAGATTCCATATATTTTATTAATATCTTCGATAATAAACACCTTTTGTGATTCAGTAGTAGTATAACATCTGAATTTTCGAGTACATACAAATTATCAAAAGAATTAAAATAATTTTGCATGTAGGTCAAGTGCTCATAACCAAAGGGTTCAAGATGATTGTGCTCTATATAAAAAGCAATGTTCTAATTTAACTCGGAAATTTCGATCTTCGCATCTATTTTTCCTGAGAAAGTAAAGAAGCTCCTTCGCAGTGAAACAGCAAAAAAAAAAAAAAAAAAAAAAAAAAAAATTTCAAAACGAAAGGAAAACACAAAAAGAAAGCAAAACTAAAATCTGACTCTAATCCAGAACCAGAAACAGTGCTTTAAACGTCAGACTAAGCGCCGCGGTGCCAGATCGTTCGCTTGAACTTAAGGGCCCGGCTGCGATGGTATCTTTCATTAATTTAATCCCGCCGAAGCGGATTCCAAAAAAATTGGTTAAGGTTGCCCATTGCTGTTCCTTCACGGTAATCCTTAGTAAAAGGCGAAAGATTAGCACGATATTGAAGAGAACTAGATACGCCGCAGATTTAAAATCTTGGCTTTATACATATGTAAATAACTTGAAAAGTGGTAGTTATTTCCTGACATCGGAGATATTTTAAAAGGAAAGGAGATTTGATTCTGCCTCATTGCATGCTCACTCCAGTGAACTCAGAAATGATAGGAACCAAAAAATTTATAGGTCTTATACGTGTATATGTAAGCGAGCGTTTTTCTATATTCAACATGTTATGTAATGGATCAATGCTGTCGACTATTTTATTTTTTGTTTTTAATATTAATTAAAATTCGCAGTTTAGTTTGGAAAGTTAACAAGGACAAAAAAAGTTGACAGTATGGACACTTAAACTACATCTCATACCACAGGCAGTCGAAGGTTATCAAAGATATATAACTTTACTACAATGAAATTGAGTTACTGTTATATAATGACTCGTTAAAATTAAAATATTCTTGCTGCTTAATCTCTTCGAGAGGATATGCAAAATAAAAAAGAAGCAAAATAAAAGGGCTTTTGAATAATGGAATCGAATTCCAAATAACTATTTAGAAAATTTAATAAGCAAATGACATCTTTAATTAATCGCCATACTGGAAACTCCGAATGTGTGAATTTTGACAATATCTGTGACAAGTTAATGAATATGCTATTTTAGTTATTAGATAACATCAGATCGAATCCCTTCCATCTCCCCAACCGAAATGGGCCAGAGAGTGCGATCATCAATAGCTGGAAAAGACCTGTGAAGAGTACTATGAGCCATTCACGCTCAGGAAGAAAACCCCATCTCCACATCATCGTGGGTGGGTTTTCTGTGAGGTTTCTGGGTAGAGGGAACTCTCTAATCATGTTTCATATAGAAATGATCCTATAAGTGCATGATCTTTAAAAGGCTAAGAACATAGAAACTTCTTTTCAGAAAATATACATTTCTGGCAGTACTTAATTCGAGAGTTTCCAGTTTTGTGTTATAAAACACGAAGGGGAAAAGAAATGCTTGTTTTCATAGGAATTAATTTATACAAAAAAGAAGAACGTAACATAAGCATATTTTGTAGCTGTATATTTCTTACCAAATGGAGTGAAGACAAGAAGGGAGATACCAAGGCTCGAAATAAATCTTATAATATTTTTCTTCAAATAAATCGCCTACTAAGTGTCCCTTGATTTGGAAATAAGATCACACTAATGTCGATTTATTTGAATTTAAAAGTGCCAAGCGAGTACCATTTATGCGGCTTTTCTGTCAGAACATCCTAGGGTGCAAGTTGACATTTCTTACGAAAGATAGAGGGATGTCCGTACATCACCATAAATTTGTAACGGCATTTTAAGCAATCGGCATACGGCTCTTATCAAATGGGCTTAGATCTGTGCCAAATTTTGCCACCCGACAAAGGCGTTTTACAGTCTGTCTGTCTTCTTTTCCTGAGTATGCAAACTTTCAAAAATGCAACTTAGTTATTATAGGAAATTTGGTATGTATCATAATGAAAATTTTAGTTTCGTGTGAAATTTGGATCAAACATTTGGAAGAAACGATATTCTAAAGACTTACTTCTTTCTCTCACTCTCTTTACGACGAAGCCTACCAGAGAACGTGTCATATTCTGCTAAAATCGGAAGAGAAATACCTGTCGGTTTAAAAAACTGTAGAATTTCGCTGATATTCTCGCCAATTCTGGTTGTGTTTACAACCTTCCTCTGTTTATGTCTGTATGCGAAAGTCCTTCTGCCACTGCCAGTACATGTTATTTCAAACAGTAATACCAGCTATAACTGAACTCCACTTGGAATAATTCAATTTGGATTTACTATTCAATGTTTGAGTCCTTTACTACCCTTGAATCCCCGCTTCTGTCTGGATTAAATTAGAAAAGAAGAAATAGGCTTCGACTGTATCGCAGCTTTCATTGCGAGTAAGTATTCATGAATGATTCATACGAACGATCACAGCGACGCTTTAAGGGCTTTATGTTACGCAGTTTCTGGATGAAATTTTGTATTTCCAGTTTCCATCACTAACAAAAGCCAGATTTTCACTTTGCTGCTTTTTTCTGTGTGTGTTTTCCTTTCTGTTTTGAAATTTTACTGTTTCATTAAATACTTCTTTTCTTCTTTCTTTTGAAAAATAAACGCGAAGGTCGGAAATTTCTGCATGGAATATGCTGCAAACAATTTCACTGGCGGTTTTGCGTTTAAAAAAAACTTTAGAAGTAAAGCTTATATAACCGAATTTGTCACAAATCGAGGATTCAATACACAGTATGGCGGAAAACCTGATACGTCTATAAATTTCTGCATAAATTCATGTAGAATATACAAATAATTAGTTTTGTTTTCTTTACATTTAGTTGGTAAAATATATTTTGAATCACTTCCTTTCATCTACACCAATAATATGAATGAAACTCAATATACATTTTCTGTCCTTTAAACTTTTGTGAGAATTTTTTTTTAAATCTTTTCGGTTATCTTTAAAAAATATTTTTTATTTCCATTTGAAACCATTAGTATTCATCATAAAACGACGTTTATTAGTCAATGTTGTAGTTAAGTCAGGGGCTCTCCATAAATGATATTTGCATTTTTTTTTCAATATTTTTGACCCTCCCTCCCCTTTGTCACAAAGTGTCATATTTCACCATACCTCCTCCCCTTCGCACATGTCACGCTATATTACATAAACATACTTGCAGTTCAGAAACAAAGCACTACGTTATAGATTATATTTCAAATTTTATTTTTTAAACTTTAACTATGAGTTTTAATGACGTTTGTGAGCATAACAATAATAATGATTATATGTGTACTTTCTATATTTTATGAAATAAGATTGGTGATTGTACCAAAAACGAATTTTAATATACAATAGTAATAAAATATTAATTATAAAGTAGCAACTGAAAACAGTAGTGATTTTGAATTTGATATGATTTTGCTTTAAATCTTATCTTACTTTATGAACACAAAATGCTCTTAAACAGATTGAATGAAAAAAACTGCGGGGAGAGAACGTGTCTGATGATCGCCAATGGTTATCGCCAAGTAGTAAAATAAAGCGAGCGGATACTGCGGGAGGATACTCTGTCGATCTTCTTCGACTTATGCTCTGTGGGATCTTTAGGTGTTACCCTGGTTTTGCTTCCGCCTTTGCAAGTAGTTCTCAACTGTTATGTGGTCTTTGCCTCCGTAGTAAATAGTCCCAACAACTGTTATGCGGTTCTTTGCGTCCGTAGTAGCTGGTGTGTAGTCCTAAATTAATTTAAGTACCATTTGAAGAATTACATAAATTTGAATAAAATATTAAGAAATATTCCATTTCTCTTGAAAAACATTGCATTTTAATTTAGTTTTTCGTGTAGGCTTCTGCAATTCTTGGAATAAATTAAAATGTTAATTTTAATTATATAATTAAAATTGATATTTTAACATAGTAATTAATACAAGAATTCTTATTAAATAATATTTCTCTTTATCAATTTTAAAAAGAAAAGAAAACGTTACTTTTTAAATTTTGTATCTTATTTTTTTCTGCATTGTTTACAAAAAAATATCTTATAGCAATTTTTTTTTGTTTGTTTTTTCTTTTTCTAACTTAGAAAGAAATTTTGATTGAAATATGATGTCACTGTATCCGAAGAATTTGAAAGTCATAGAAATTATAATATGTATAAAATATTGTATAAAATGGCTACAAAGAAATTGACATTTAGAATTGATCTTTTTTTTTCAAGAAAATGTATATTGATTTCTAGATAACATTTTTTTTTTTTTTTCGTCTCTTTTAGAAGTTAAGATAATAAAATGCTTGTAAAAAAATTAGGGAAAATTAAACATTTGTTAATATTAGAAGAAATGAACTGCATTATTTTCTATTCTTGAAGATGCATTTTCTGAAAAATAGAAGGTCTATATAGTATAGCATTGTTATAATCAATACAAATAGCGATTTGACAGCGAATTTTTTTCTGTCTGGAATTGGGAGTCAACAAATAATATGCATATTTTCTTAAACTGCATAATAAGTGACGTTATTTAATATTGTTCTTAAAACAGGAAAAGCGATAAGTGTTTTCTAAGATATTATTCTAACAAGGATAAGTTTCAAACAAAGAAATGGAATAAATTCCATTCCATGTTGGTGTAGGAAGTTCCAAAGCAAGACCAAAAATAAATCTTGTTCTTGCTTTGAAAAATACGGATATTTAATAGGTGTTTTAAAACTATATTTACTGCTGCTTAATCAAAGGAGTAGGAAATATTCTCTAAAAAAAAAATTCTAATGGAACAGTGCTACTGATTCGGCGCAACCTGACCAAAGTAATTCCTTATAAAGCTGACAATTAGACGTAAAATACGCATAAATAGACATAGATACTACATCTAAACAGAAATAAATTCATTTTATTTCGCTGAAATTAAGAAAACAAACAAAAAAAAATTGCCCCAGAAATTAAAGGAACTTTTAGTTTCTTAATGCATCTGAAATGGGCTTGAAGGAGCCTTGCAATTAAAAAAAATTGAAAGTAACAAGCCAATGAACATTGATAAATTTACTGTCGTTCCAGAAAACTAATTAGCATTAGTGAACTGGTGATTCTAAAATTCAACTGTCCAAGAATTCACAAGAAAGAAGGTCTTAAAGTTTTCCAATGATAGCCAATGATTATGTATAACTAAATTTCCTAAAATCTGCATATGAGAAAAAGCCTTCATGTTCAATACTCATGGAATAAAAAAAAATTCTGTACCTAATTTCGTAATATATGGTCAACTTACAACAGAAAGTTGATCTTAACTGAACTACTTTGAAATTGAAGCTTAGTTTTAATCTTTAAAATTGAAAATCACGACTATCAAACTTGTGCAGCATTTATTTATTTTTTAAGTAGAGAAGAAAAATGATTGAATTTCAGCCCAAAATATAAGCAAGTTTTTGCATTGAATTATACTGTCAATGAACACGGATTTTACCTCTTTATTCATTTTAAAATATGATAAATCGCTGAACATACGATATAAGGGCAATGAAAGGTTAAGAGGTTAATCTGTGAACTCATTATATATACATGCTAATTTTAAAAATTTTGTTTAGGAAATATATAATAGTCTAATTTTTTATTGAAGCACTTTTTTTCCAAATGGAATGTAATTTGTTTTTCATAAATTCGTTCTTATAACATCTTAAATCTAATCGTAAACTAGTTTTACAGTCTAAATTTTGTTATGTAATCTGCAATATAGTATACTGTGCAGTGAAAAATTTATTTCTTTTCAATTATTAAATTAGAAAGATAAAAAAGTTTGTGCAACCTCAATAATTTATCTGTACTTAAAATAATGGTTGTAATTTGTAGAGTTTAAAATAAGCAGACAAAAGCCTCTTTTTTTTTTGAAAAAATCTAATATCAAATAAAATTCATTGTGGGTATTAGGTGATCCATTATCCCTAAACCGACTGGAAATGTTGGTGGTGTAGAAGTTCAGGGAATTTCCAAAATAAACCTTAAGGTTAGCTTTAAAAAATACTAGAGAGTTTTTTGTGTTTTAAAACGATCTTCCTGTTGCTTACTGAAAGGAGAGAAATATTCTACTATAAAATAAATTATTGAACAGTGTCGCTTCTATTTCCATGGCTCACAGGCTTTCCTCCTCCGACAAAAGGAATAATAAAGAACACTACAATACTTCGATAATTTAATAAAAAAAATACAATGGAAATAGCTGGTCAAAAAAATGTTTTCGACCGCGTCAACGCTACAAGTGCAAGTGGAATGACTAGAAAGTGCAGGAAAATTTCGAGACTGTCAAGCCAGAAAGAAATGTTGTCACGATTTATTACTATTCTTTCTTTAAAATGAAAAAAAATAAGATCAAACAGTTGAGTGATTTTAAATTAAATCAAGAATTCTTGTCTGAATTGGGGGGGGGGGGGGGCTGCAGCCCGATAGCCCTCCTGATCTTACTGACGTCGAGAGAATAATATCACTTCGTCAGACAAATCTGTCACCCAAAAGATCGCCAATGTTATGTGTTTTATTAAATGTAAATGTGATCCTGGGAATTCATTGCATTGTTTCTTTAGTGTGTACAAAATCATCCATGCTGAAAAGTATTTTTTGTTTTTTTTGTATGTATATTTAAACCTTTTGTAGTAATCTTTCAATTACATATAATTTTCGAAAATAAAATCGGTTCCTGATTAACTGGAATTTCTGGATTAGTGTAGGTTCTACTGCATTTGTAATTGATGCCCAAATTCCTTTATATGATGCCATTAACCGTATATGTATAAAATCATAAATGGAAATATCCTACTCAATCTGGAATTACATTATAACTCTTGGATTTTTTTTCTGCGAAATTGAAGGAAACCTCATATAAAATCTTTTGCTTCTTTTAATCTTTTGCAATTTACTATGTTTATCTATATAAAATTGAAATTCAGAAATACTTATTAAGGTGAAGTTCCAACTACTGACTAGATTTCATTCAAATTTTGTTCACGAATACTCTGGAAAGATACGGAAAGTTTTAGGTAAGGTTTCGTGACAATTAATTAATTAGATATTTATAAAGTAATTTAAAAAACAACTTTTCCGTATACATAGATCCTCATCTTTTATTGTTGCAGTTCCGGTTAAATGAAATATTATATAGGATTCGCGCGGCAAATATGTCTGGCGCTTTATATTGGTTTGCATTTCACTTCACCTGTGAATTGCAAACAAGAAATTAGGCAGCAATGTATATGGTGCATGAAAGCATTTTCAAGAGAAAGTGATACATGGTTACAGTAGAGAACATGCATTTAAATTTAGGTATCATCAATGAATTATTTTACCTGTAAAAGACAAAAAGCACTTACGTTGGTGTAAACTTAAGAAAAATATGTTATTAGCTATTGATAACCCGGCGTTGCTCGGGATCCATATTTTTCATATCATCACAAAATATTAATAAAATGTTCTGCGAATAAAACACCAAAGACAAAAAGAGAGAAAAAAAAACGATTTGTTTCCTGATGTATAAAAAACTGAAAACCCGGAAAACATAATATTGCGCCATGGTCTACGCGCTTCATTTGCAAAACAAAAGCGTTTACGAAAAAAAACTTTAAAAAATTGCTAAAATTAGGAAAGTCGCGCAGAAGTTTACCCTTATTAGAAAGAAAATTTTGTACTTTACAATGATATAAAAATCGTCTGACGATGAGAATAATGCAGAAAATAGGGCAAAATGCCTGAATTTACCACTTAAAATTAAATAAATAAAAATCTGATTTGAATTTTTAAAAAATATTATCCGCTCCTTAACGCTTTTTGTGCTTATATATCAACGTCCCCAAGTCGATCTTGGTATGTCAAACGACTGAAAGTATAAAGAACAAAGCTATACGCAAAAAATGCTTTTATATATATATATACACATTCTAAGATAGGAAATCTGTTTGGCTACAATTTATTATAAAAAATTTTATTAAAAAAAACAGTTTAAAGATAAGTTTGGCGGTCTGTTGTCCAAAAGTTGCCTAGATTGGTCTGCTTAAATTAATGTGATTTTATTTTTAACGTAGTGACTGCATCTCTCCTGCTGGGGTCTCACAAGGGAATTTGATTCACACGCCAAAAAAGCCACAGAGAACATTGTATGGGAGATCCTCTATATCGGTAACTACATGTTAAAACATAACTAAAGTCTTTATTTTAGAGATAAGGGTAACAACAGAAGTTCAAAAAAAAAAAAATGAAAATCGGAATATAGTTGAGTTGAATTGTTGAGTCGCAAAATTTGGCCAAAATACGCATGAATTAAATTATGTATGTTATTTCTTTTCATATAATAGACCGACTCACACAGAATTGTAAATATATCTTACGGCCGATTAAAGAATCTAAAACAAAATAATTGATATTGTAATATATTTATTAAGGAATGAACAATTCCTCTATTGTAACCTTGAATTACTTTATTTCGCTAATTTTCTATACATTAGTGTTTCAGAGAAACAAAAGAGAATTTAGGAGTAAATTGAGAAACGAAAGAGAATCGCGAGTAAGAAAGAGAAACTGGTGAAACAAAAGATAGTTGTTTAGTGATATTGAAAAAAATCATTTAATAACTTTATTCGAGTATTTAGTTAAGATAAAATTAAAAAACTTTTCAATTACAAATTCAGATTATTTGGCTTCAGAAAAGTCCGTTTTATGTGAACACTGTGGGGCTTGGCTTCATAGCCTGTGCCTCATACCTTGAACTGTGATCGATTTCAGGACAACACCTGAGCCGGCACCCCCTGACTTTAACTTTGTTCCACACCAGCAGGAACCAGTGCCGGATTATCAATTTGATAAGGCAAATTGGGTAACTGTCTGGAGGTCTCAGAACCTAGAGCCTGGCCGATTTTTCTTTCATAATTTTGTGTAATTTTTTCTTTCGGTTTCTAATTTAGAATAGCCATGCACTTGAACTTCTTATTCAAGCATCTTTTAAATTTAAGAACATTAATCTTAGATTTTTTTTCATGTTTCCAAATACACTTTGCTGATCAATGACTTTTGCAGTTGGCTGACGACCTAAGGATCAGCTCTTACTTATGCTAGGATATTTGAATTGAGGATATTTTTTCTTATCTCCCCATTTGTATTTAAAATTGCTTTAAACGAAAAAATTATTTTTTAACAAGCAAATGGATACGTGAAAGGTGATCTGCAAGCAACTGTTTTATTAATTCAGTTGGTCATAATATTTTTTATTAGAAAACGGCTTACATAGAAATTAAATAAAAATCAATAAAAAATATCTGGCTTTAAAGCTTAGGGAATGGAAAGTAAATGCAAACTAAATTGTCTATAGGTCTCTAAGAGGGCTTAATCCGGCGGGAGGATGATTAAAAATTCAAAAGTCGACTCTGTTGAGAAATTCAAAAAAGATTAAATGTGCGATTTGCAGATCTAGTCACCTAGTGGGAAAAAATTTGAGCAAAACAAAGCAAAGTAGCTATTTGACACACTGCACTGTTAATATTCGATCATAAAATCATTTATATGCACACAAATTTTTTTAAATCTTTTGTTACAATTCATAAATTTTTTTGGTATAGATAGTACTACTATTTTAGTTTCATTTCGTGAGTTTATCTTTTAAGAAAATTTTACAAAAGTGTTATGGTTAAATATTTGGAATTTTTTTTTTGAAACCTATATATATATATATTCAATAAACTAACAAATTTCTGCTTCAGTTTGTCTTAATTGCGTCTTGAAATCTGGATATAATTATGCAGGTTAAAGCACTAAGTAAATGTTCCAGTAGTGGGCCACTTCTAAGGGTATTTCCTCAATTATCATCTAAACTTTATAGTTTTATTAATCTGTATTTTTTTATGTTGTTCAAACTTTATCTAAAATAATAATCACCTGAAGACAAAATAATTGTAATATAATTTTAAAATTAAACTTAGATCAATTCCTATGCACCAGAAGTGGGGCATAGTAAACTTTTGATACCAGTAGTAAGTATACCAAAAGTGGGCTTACCCAGATTTGTCAATTGTGCCAAAGAAAAAAAGAATAAAATCATTATATATAGTAATAATAACAATACATTAACATTATACACTATAAAAAATGCAATGAAAAAATGGCTTGATATAGGTGAAATCTTTTATTTATAGATTCTAGTCAAGTTACGATATTTAAATTTTTTCTTTTAACAGCCAATTTTATTAAAGGTATATGCTAATTATCACCCTTCATTTTAAGTTTGTTTGGGGGCATTATGGATATTAAATCTTGATATTTTATGTTGAATAACCTTTTTTTTTTCTTTTATCATCTTCCTCTTACAGCCAGAAAAGAGCCCTTTGAAATGGTGATGGAATTTTATTTTCGATGGCCCAGCAATGCGATAGTTATTATTATTCGCTTGTTACAGCCCAACCAATTTTGATATCAGTCTTTCCTCAACAGTAATATAAAATATTTATTATTTAAGTAATTGGCTCAGAATGTCTCCATTATGTACCAGTAGTGAAGCCATTAGTGTATCAGAAGTGACCATGGCCTACTACTGGTTCTGATAAAAAATAAAGCAAATCTACTAAATAAAAAAGATTCTTACAAGATATAACCTTATTAAACATCACAAACAGTCTTTTGAGAGAAAAGCATGTGCTCCAGTACTGGTTTTCCCCTAGCCCACTACTGGAGCATTTAGTAAAACATTAATCCAAAAAAGTACACCCTTCATAATCCATACTATCAATATTATTTAATTCTAAAGATATTTATAATGCATTCATTATATAATCAAATATCAATAACACCCATTTTAAAAAAACAAATAGAATGTATGCTAAAAATAGTTGAATGAAGAGTTACCTATGAAATCACTAAGAATAAGCCAAAAATGCTTCCTCAGAGACTAACTTCAGCAACAAACTTTCTAGCTCCTAACTAAACAGGAAAGAAAAGGCTGCGCTCTTTCGTATTTAGTTGATATGGCTCTTAACCACAGAGGCAGATCTCTCATTTCACTGAATGTTGGAATTTCCTTGTTTCTCAACTTAAAATTCAAGTGGTCCACTACTGGGTATGTGGCCCACTACTGAGCACTTACCTTAAATTTTCTTGCGTTACAAACTCGTATTTCTGCAAACTATAGACGCTTTTTTTATATGACCAAAGAAAATATCTATACAATTAATGCAGTGACTAAAACTATTTTCTGAAATCCTTGAACGTGTTTCTGGACTATCTTATAAAATAAATTAACTCTTTTCACCCGGAATGGCCAAATAGTACTTTTAACTTATTTATAAAGGGATTTAAATATGGATGGAATATTGATCGTCGGAATTATAATTTTAAAACGAAAATATAAATTGATTGATGGTTTATAGCTATATAAAAAAAAAATACTCCGGTTCATTTATTGCCACCTTATGGTATCGTTCAATCTCCTAGTATTGAAACATTAACAGAAACGCAAGAAAATGAGTATTTTGCTACAGTAAATCTGTTTACTCTCATACATACACTATATAATACACAAGTTAACTAGTAAGTCCATTATATTTCTGAACTTGAAGGTTCAGTTCACACTATAGTATTTTATTAAAATTTTATGTATCTTCGTATGTTTTATTAATACCAGAAAACAATTTCATTATACACTATTTTGCTGAATGGAATAAAAGTAATCCAAGAATGTAAAGTCTCATAATGAATTTCAGAAATAGAAATATTATTTTAAAAAAATCGTATTTTACTCCTATCAATAAAAAATACTACAAATTCGTTGAATTCTTCTACCTGATTCTTTCTCATCTGTCATTAAATAGAATAATAGGGAAATCTTAATAAATATTTACATTTTGATTAAAATAAATGAAATATCAAATTCTACAGACGATTTTGCATTAAATATATAGTACTGCAATTAACTTTCATTCTAAGAAATTAAAAATTTACTAATGCAAACGTGATTATCAGTATATTACAAGAAAAGTTTATTTGATTATAGTTAATTTGCCTATGTACAAATGAAATTACTTGTTGCATCGAAAGAATCGCGGCTCTCCTTAAAAAACCAGAAGTTTACTTTATGAAGCGTCTCATTTTCACTACACAGGATGTACGTATCGTAAAAAAAAATCACCATCTGGTTCTTCATACTCCTGACATTCTGCCCTGTCGAGGAATCTTGAAGGGGGCGCGGGGGATACTAATCAACGCCATCCATTTCATTTGGCGGGAAAGCTTGTGTATTGTATAGGCAGGCAGCTTTTTGAGACCATGGCATGTCAGTGTTGTCGAGTGGATAGCTGATGCACATGTACCGAATCAGATCCTGAAAGTGGCCTCATGATTTATTATATTTTTCTTTTGAGTTTCAAAGATAAGTACGCATTTAAAAGATATTAACTAGATTCAGTTTTAGGAAAGCTTTAATTTGGAAGGATTCTTTTCTTCCTAACTTATTACTATATGTAGAATATTTGTCACCTTATTTGAACATTTTGTTTTATGATTCGATACCCACAATACTAAAAGTTAAAGAAAGAGGAAAAGATTCGCCAGTCCATTGTGTGTGTATTTACGGGAAATATTAATTTTTTTAGGATAATCATCTTCTGTTAATGATAATTTATAAACAAAGTTCTATTAATTTTACTATTATCGAGGAGAACTCTTTTTATCTCTTCCTAGTTTTTTTTTTTTTATCTCTTTATTCTAGTTTTTTTAAACTCTACTGAATTTTGTATTATTTTTTTTTATAAGTTATCCATTTTTCACTGCTTATTATTATATTTTTTTGTAATTCGTTTTCAAATGCGTAAAGCATCCTCGCTTGAAGTTCAGGAAATTCGTCATTTTGGGTTTACTTTGTAGAGATCATAATCGAAAAAACATAGATTAAAATTCAGGCATTTAAAATAACTAATTACTAAATAAATCGTGCAAGAGAGTATCTTTTCTCCTTTTACCTCCTGATTCATTGTATTTATTTATTTGTTTAGATTTGCATTTATATATTATCTCTTACAGTTTTTTTATAGGTTTTTGATCTAGCTTTCTGGCTTACGGCTGAGACTAGCCTTTGCAGAAACAGGTAAAAAATCTGCCTGTTCAAAATAAGTGTAGCAAAAAAATATTTGATGAGCAGTTAGCTCATGTTTGAATTCAAAAATAATAATTTTTTTTTGCAGTGCTTAAAATTATTCTGGTTAGTTTTCTATCTGCAAATAAACATTTATTTTACAGTGGCTTTTAAAATATATGTACTGAAACCATAAACTTTGTAAGGAAAAATATTTTAATATGTTTTTATCTTTAAAAATTTTTTTAAGCAAATTTTTCAATGAAAAAATTCAAAGTATATTTAATTATATGCAATTTAGTGTAACAGTATAATGTTTAATTTTAAATATTTATTGACTTAAATTATAAAACAACAATTCACCATATTGAAAAATAATTTTGATGGATGTAAATCCAACTAAACCTGATAAGTTAAAATACTTTTAATCACATGGCATTTATTTTATACATAAAGTACCATTGTGTGAAGGAAAAATTGTTAATATGCTGCTTTTAAATATCATTATGTTTTTTTTCTGGTTCCACAGGCATTATTCTCTAATTTTGGGACAAAATTAAGTGTTGAAAAAACATGAGACTATGATGTTACTGATAAATGAAGCAGTCAGAGTACAGATATTTGAAATGTTAATATTAAAGTAAATAAAGGATACCTACAAACTGTCAAGAAGAAAGTGTTTTATTTCCAAGATCCATATGTTTTGTGACTACTTTCACTTAACTTTCATCTACAGGAAGAAAATTTGAACTTAGTAGTATCTCAAAATGTCTTCTCCTGTAAAGACTAGTTATTTTGTTTGGTTTTATATAACTTCTAATATACATAATGAGGAGAATCCCTTTTTTATCTCTTCCCAGGTTTTTTTTTTTTTTTTATCTCTTATTCCAGTTTTTTTTTAAAATCTCTTCCTGAATTTTGCATATTTTTTTAGTTAGTTATACATTTTTTCACTGCTTATATTATATTTTTTTGTATTCCGGTTTTCAAAATGCGTAAAAGCATCCCCGCTTTGGAAGTTCAGAAATTGACCACCAAATTTACTTTTGCAGAGACTAATCGAAAACATAGATTAAAATGCAGCACATTTTAAGTATATCTTAATTACTAAATAAATGCAAGAGTGCCTTTCTGCTTAATTTCCAGGTTCATTGTATTTATTTATTTGTTTTAATTTGCATTTCATTTATTATCTCTTACAGCTTTTTTGCTATGTAACAGGTAAAATTGTCTGCCTGTTCGTGTACGGCGGAGTGATAGCATCGCAAAGTTGGTGCATGTATCAACGTTATATGAAGCATCTGGTAATTGCGTATTTAGCATTACGCAGGGTTTGCCGGAGTGAGCTTGCACGCTGCCGATTAGCAGTAGGGAGGCTCATGACCTCCCAACGTAAAAAACAAACTGGCGACAACGTAAATCATCCGCAGGACGCTCCCTTATAATCTCCCAAAACTGCTTCCAATAAGATCAACCTGTTTGTGCTTACTCATCAGTTCTATCACTCACCAGTGGGGCATAAGCATTCTGCTGACATTCAAGGTGTGACAGGGGAAGGTTTTCTTCTGATAGTGAAGAATTTTTGCTACCATATTCTCAGAACTCACTTGAAATGAATTTTCGAAAGAAAAGGAATATAAGAGGAAAAAATCACATGAAAGTTGTTTGTACTTAGATTAAAAAAAATACCCCTAAATTCCCTGGTAATTCTGTAACACTTGCAAATTTAATCTGCTGATTTTAAATGTTTTATTTTAACTGCAAATGTGTGATGTCACAATTTTGTTACCCTTCCCTTGTCACAACTGTCATAATTTCACGAACCCCCTTCCCCCTCCAAGCATGACATCATTTGTGGACGGCCCCTCAGTCGTATTTTAAGAAATTTTATATCTTCTGAAATACTTATCAGGTTACTTACCCTCGATATGGGCAGTTACCTTTCAAGCAAACGGAATTTTGCTATAACTTAAATGGTATTTCCATTAATGCTAAGAATGCATTAATTTTGTGCAGATATTTTTCAAGTTTCCCTTCGCAGCCTAAAGATTTTTTTTTAGAAAATGAAATTCAATTTCAAGCTAAACTATTAATTTACTATGCCAAATTTAGAAGTCTGATTACAAATAACTAACCCAGCTCGAAAGGCCCTTCGAAAGAAAAGAAAGAATTTCTTTAAATAAACTAATCAATACTTTATGCTAATATTTATGTTAAAAATGTATCATAAATGCATCCATAATTGCACAATATGGCTGCCATAGTCCACCAGTAAAATTTCACGTCGATGGATAGTGTGTTCAATGGCCCATTTTAACTGATTGATCTGGTGCGATGTTTCGCAAATGCAGCGTAATGGACTCTTTCAATTCGGCCAGCGTAGCTACACTTCCACGATAAACTACATTCTTTGAGCGGTCCCGGTAATGGAGTCAGATCAGACGAACGCGAAGGCCATAGATTACTAAGGAAGGAACAAATAAAATGCTCATCCGTGAAATGTTGTAAGGCAATATCTTTGCTGTAGTTGGTAAACGGTAATCGGCGCAACAAACGTCTGTTGCATGTCGTGGCACAACGGGCCACCACAGAACAACTCGAAGTAATTTTCTAGGTGAAAAATGACTCAAGGATGAATGTCTCCATGCACCCACACGAGAAGTGACCTTTCGGAGAATTTGAAGTAATTTCATGGTCCATCTATGGATTTTCCTTCCCACAAATGCGGCAATTCTAAGTGTTCACTGAAATAAACTAGTCGATTAATGTAGATTTTGCAATTAATTTACAAACTAATTGCAAAATATACGTTACAATATTAACTCATAACATTTTTAAAATGAATTTCATCACAAATAACTGTAAACAAATTCCATACTCCAAAACTGTTAAAAATATTTTTTAAAAATACTATTACGAGCCAAATCCTCAGAACTTAAATCATCAGAAAATGTTTCAAAAATCAATGCTATCATCAAAGATTTAAGTAATGCATTATTCATTATTTGCAGTAATATATTTGAATTATCATATTTCATTGTTCCTATGATGGAAAAAGGATTAAAACTCAATAAATATTATAATAAATATCTTGATACACAAAATAAATGCATTCAAA
Organism: Araneus ventricosus; assembly: GCA_013235015.1. Lineage (NCBI taxonomy): Eukaryota > Metazoa > Arthropoda > Arachnida > Araneae > Araneidae > Araneus > Araneus ventricosus. The sequence continues at coordinate 21,500 of BGPR01019592.1, forward strand.
AAAGCATACTATTAGCTAGGGATGAAATTTTATCCTTGAATGAAATAAATTTGCAATAATCTGTGGCTCGGGAGCATAATATAATCATTTTGACTCCATTCCTCATTAGTGAATTAACAAATACAAATGGCGTCTGGGACTAGGTTTATTTTATCACCCTCTCTTCAGGTGTAGCTTCAAAATCACCTCGTAACATCCTCTATGGCTGGTGTCTTGTTCATTTAAATTTCCTTTGCCCCCCTCCCCCCTCTTCCACCACCATCGTTATGTCACTATGGGGATAAAATTATCAAAGAGTAGGACTACAAGAATTTCTAAAGATTAATATCTGAATATGTTACAGTAATTGAATTACAAAAAGAAAATTTTAACTATAAATTGTTTTTTACAAATAAATTCATATAAAGTGTTTTTAGAGATTTTAAAAAATAGTTGAACTCGAGTGTTACATTTATTTGAAAGATCGATAAAATTCTTTATTTAACCACTAAGACACAACAGCGAATGCTGAAGAAGCCCACTTATGGTTAAGATCTTACTTCGAGCAGAAGGAGCTGCGATGTCTGAACATAAACATACGGCGCTGTAATCGCTCATCATTTTCAAGAGTGAGATGAGATACATTTATTGTACACAGTTGCATGTTTTGCTACAAGCGCAAGCTTGGCATCAGATTTGATCCAGAATTGGTACACTCTCAAAAGAGATAGAGGTTTCACTCAGGATTTTAATAACCGATCGTAGTGACACTCTTTCTCTGTGGTTTGGATAAGGCTTGGCTTTTCTCTGCTAAGCTTTCATCCCTCTCCCGCTAGTAGGCGCTGCTATGGTTTATGCTCTGTGGTGCTGAAACTCTTTCATACGCGGAAAATTAATGTAGACATATTCGACTCCAATCCGGCTAGGCACAGCACAATTTGGCACTGAGGAATTTTGATTTTTCTTCTCTAATGTGAAGAGGTCATCAAGCAGGACTCAGATTAGATGCCGTGAAGGTTGCGATGTCCGCACGACAGCGAGGATTTTAATTCATGGAGAATCATACCCCGATATCATCATTGGAATCAATTCAGGTCAAGAATTCACCCTACTTGATGACAATTCTTGAAACTAAACAGCTTCATTATCAAGGATAATTTTTATCTTAAATAGTGGTGTAAAAAAGTTTAATAAATCGTTTTTACCTTTGATATTTTAAGTAGCGCAAAACGAATACAGGTTGATCCTAAATACAGTTGCTCTCTTAAAAGCGATTTCAAGTATTTATGAGTCGAAAGGATCAATAGAAGTATTAAGCAAATATTTAACTCCCAATTCGGATTGATGCAACTGTTCTGTGATGTGGTTGTAAGATCCAATAGAAAAAAAATCATTTATAAATTTCATTCATTTGATTTGATGCCATTTATTCCCCAAAGATAAATAATAAAAATGAAGATATAAATACATTTGAAAACATTTATGAACTTTTCGAAGGAAATCAGGTTTAACTCTACCTCACAGAACTGCGATAGGCAGCCATTTATTTTCTCTACGGTACGACGGATTGCATAAAAATTCGAGCAAGTAAGTAAATAAGGGGGAATACAGTGTGTTGAAGAAGCATGGATAAATTATGCTCGGGCGTAGTATTATTTTTTGTCCTCATCTCCTGTTAAATTTATTTTAAAAAAGAGAAAAGCGCACTTATATTTTTAATTCCCTCTGCTCCCTGCCAATACTATAAGCTTTCAAGGCTTTAGTGAGTATAGGGAATACATGAACTGAACTTTGAAATTTGAACAAATATTGGACATCTTCAAGGAACTCTTATGTCGTGAACAGTTTGCTTTATGAGCAACTTAAGCACTGCAGTATGATAACTGTCCTAAAATAATTCGCTGTTATTTTAAACATTAAGTTCGAATTAATGTTGTTTCTTAAAATCTTGATTTGCTTAAATCTACTTTAAAATTCGCTTCAGCGCCGTTTCTAAGTGACTTCTAGAACTAATTTTTTTTTGTTCTGAAAAAATGTACATCCGATTTCTTGCTGATAATATTCTTGTGAACATCATCAACATGTGATCATTTGTTTCTTTTTATAAATTTTAAAAGTTTTAACGAACTTACGACGCACTTTGTATATAATCTTATATATGAGCTAATAGACAAAAAGAACATTTTATAAAACAAAGCATTTATTTTTTATTTTGCGAAAGATAATAGTAAACCGCTTGACTTGAATTGGATGGCTATGAGTTTTAGTGCCTAAGACACCTTTACTCAGAATGAGTGCTAAGAGATTTAGAGGAATATAGACTTCACCAGTGGTAAATCAGATGGGAAACGTGTTAAAACTTGTCAGGCAAATGAGGGGGATGGGCTGGAAACTGGAATTCAAGTGTAATGATGGGAGAATAAGAGTATGATGCAGCGGGGCAAGGTAGCATGAGCGAACTATGCAGGCTTAGAGGGGTGGACCATTTTGTAGTGGCATAAGGAAAGGCATATTTTCCATTATTATGGGTATAATTGAGTTGGTCCAGGACAGTAGAGTTTGTGGTAGTAAACCGCTCTGAAGGGGAAGTTCTATTTATAATCAGCTTGTATTACTATTATCACGACATTCTTCAAGCGAGTCAGTGTCAGCTCCGGTTTGAGATGGTTTTGCGTGTGTAGGCGTTCGCACCAACGCCATCTATTGTAAATATCTTACAACTATGAGGACGTTTTCGAAGAGTCACTTAAAGAAGATATAATAGAGAAAGTGCCCAAAAAGGAAATAGCAAATTCAAGTTACTGTTTGCAAGTAGATCTTACTGAGATCAAACAACGAAAGAACTGTAGCACTCCGCTCCTGTTCACTCACAGAGAGGCGAACGAACGAAAAACACTCTTAGTGGTTCCTGCGGCTCGTCAGAGCCGCTACCCACAATCGACAAAAACTTGCTGCAGGAGATGGATAAATTAAGCAGGAGTGGGGTACATCTGGAGTGGTGTAGGTCTGGTCGCAGAATGATTTGTTCAACATCTACGTTAACGATATTTCCAGCCCCAGGAACTGTCAGACAAAAATCTGTCTATTCGCCGATGACACTGCCGTTATGAGCACCGGTGCATCTGCCCATGTAATGTCCACCCTCAACGACTACCTCGAACAGCTGGGAAGGTGGCTTATTAGGTGGAAGATTCAAGTGAACTCGGACAAATGTCAATATGTCTATTTTACAAGGCGAAGGAGTACCCCAAACCCCCCTAAACTTTATAGGAGGCCGATCCCCTGGAGGGATGAAACAAAATACCTTGGAGTTATTCTTGACAACAGGTTAACTTACAAAACCCATGTGCCCGAGGTCAGAAACAAAGTTTCTGCGGTTAACAAAAAACTTTACTATGTCATGGGCAAGAACTCGAAACTCTCGTAGGGATTTTGGGGCAGCCCCTCTAAGAGGCGATGTGTCCTTTTTCGTTGCAGTTGATGCACGTCGGGTTATCAATTTTAGTTTTAATCGAACAAGATCGAGTTTCATGGGAGCCGTTGCATTTAATGCATCGGGGGTTGCATCTGCAATTACGTGCGCTATGAAAGAAGTCGGAGCAGTTATAGCACATGGTGGCCTTTTGCTTTTTCCTGCACGATTGAATTTCTACTGTGAATAGGTTTAGGCGGTTGACTTTGAAGGTATTATTTGAGCTGGGAGATTTGGCTATTTCGACGAGAAAGACTGGGTGCAGGGTTTTTAGTCTGAAATTTCGAAATTGGCTGATGCGAAGAACTTTAAAGTTATTTTCTTCAAGTTCGCGCGAGATAAACTCTTTATTGTGATCTTTGGGTAGTCCTTTAATTACTACTTTGAGAGGTCTGTTTTCTGGGGCTTCAGAAAGAACGTACTCTTTTTTATTTTTATCCAGATATTCTATGATATTTTCTCGATCTTCTAGGGAATCTGGGGTGATTCTGATATATCCGCGATCGAGTTTATTTAGCGTTTTAGGGAAATTTCTATTTATTTCTTGCAAAGTTAGGTTGTAGTCGGTAACGAATTTTAGGTTAATAGCGGGGATATGAGTTTCAGGAACTACAGCGGATTCCTCAATTTCCATATGTTGGGAGAATTTATTTGAAATTTCAATTGTAGAAGCGGAGTTGTTAGGCTGAATTTTTGCCGCTTTCTTAGGAGAAACTGTTTTGAATTCAGGATTAGTCAAAGATAAATCAAAGGAGGTAGGAGGGATATCAGGAAGGTTAGGAAAGAGGATAGAATTCATATACTGACTTTTATGCATCGTCAGAGAGGCGCAAGCGAGTGACGTATCTTATCACTCCGCCATTCAACCAATCGCGTAAGGCGAACTCGCCGACGTATTTCCTGTCTCAGAGAGCACGGTAAAAACTAACCAGAGTCCCTCCCAGCGAAAAGGCGCGATGTTGATCGTTGAAGAATAAAGGATATATTTTTTATATAATTTAATCGAGTGATCCTTCTAAAACCTTCTGATGGATTCTTATTAATACACTTATTTATGGATAAGACAATCGATCCTCCACATTGGTGACCTTATATCACGCATTTTCTTCGACTTTCGATTTCATAATATCAAAACGAAGCAACAGCTATTCTTCTTCAACATGGCGACACCTCAAACGGCAGCTGTAGTGATTCCGCCATTTATACAGCCAGATCCGGCACTATGGTTTCACATGCTTGAATCAACGTTTGAACTGGCTTTTCCGAAACCTATCACTGAAAGCAAGACGAAATATAATTACGTCGTAACTCACCTTCCACCAGAAATTGCTACAGTGGTACGCGACGTAATTATTCAACCGGATTCCTCTGATCCGTACGCCGATCTGAAGATCAAAACAATCGATCGATGCTCAGAATCGAAAACGCAGGAAATACGGCGTCTGTTGGCCGGTGAAAGCCTAGGGGACCGGAAGCCGAACGAATTACTTCGCGTTATGAAAAGGCGAGCCGAAAACCATAATATCGACGATTCTTTACTGCTGGAACTGTTCAATCAAGCAATGCCTGTACCAGTCCAAACAATCTTGGCGTCGATTTCTCCAATCACTTCGGACAAGGCAGCTAAGGTGGCAGACAGAATTCTTGCAATAAGTCCAAATTCAATCCACGCTGTTTCTTCCGGTGGTAACGGAAGCCCTTCATCATCAAAGAATGAGCGTCGTTCTACAATGGATTTGCTTCGTGAGGAAATTCAAGCGCTGCGTAAAGAAGTTGCAGACCTCCGTCGATCTCGCAGTCGATTTCGGACACAAAGCAACAGTAGTCGTACGCGTTCGCAATCACGTGAAAATAAGCTCTGCTGGTATCACTTCCGTTTTCAAGACAAAGCACATAAGTGCGTTCCGCCCTGCTCTTATAAGGGAAACATACAATATTAAACATGATGAGAAAAATAATGTAAAGAAATATAAATCGAGATTGGTAGCACAAGGGTTTAAGCAAAGACCGGGTGTTGATTTTACTGATGTATTTGCACCACTTGTGAATTTTGATATAATTAAATTTTTATTTGTTTTGTTAGTATGTATTTTAGGATGGAACCATTGTCAAATAGATGTAAAAGGAGCATATTTGTATGGAAACCTGGATATTCCCATTTACATGCAGCAACCTGAAGGATTTGTTGTAAAAGGATGCGAGCATTATGTTTGCAGATTACATTAAACGAAATTTTATTTGGACTTGGATTTCATCAAAATGAGTTGTGTAATGGTCTATATACTAAAAGTAATTGTATTTTATTGGTATATGTAGATGACATTGTCGTTTTCAGCAAATCGCAAAGTGATCTTGAAGATTCAATTCTTAATATAAAAATTAAATTGGAAATAACAGAGTTGGGACCGGTTAGATACCTACTTGGTGTAAATTTTGAGTGAATCGGGGATTCTGTGTATTTGCATCAGAATACATATATAAATAAGCTTAAGACTAGATTCAAAAATTTACCAAGAAGGCGAATTACGTTACCTTTGAAAGTAGGTTGTATTTTACCTGATAGAGTAAAAGAAAATGAGATAATAGAAACGGAACTTATGAGACAGATTCCGTATAAAACGCTAATTGGATGCCTATCGTTTATTGCGAATAGGTCCAGGCCAGATATTGCATTTGCTGTAAACACAATGTCACAATTTTGTAATGGATATACGTATCATCATTGGACTATTGTTGTTGATATATTAAATTATGTGTTTAATACAATGTATTATAAAATAAATCTTTCGAATACTCATAATACTAGGTTAACTATGTATTCAGATTATAGCTGGGGATGCAAGCTAAATGATAGACCTTCTACCAGTGGATATATTATGTTATTTGGAAATGTACCAATAACTTGGAAGTCTCAGAGGCAAAAATGTATTGCTTTAAGCTCAATGGAAGCTGAATTTATAGCACTAACATAAAGTGTAAAATGTATTATTTGGTATTCTAAAATTTTAAAAGAACTTAATTTAATTGATTTCAGAATGCCGGAATTGTACAGTGACAGCCAATCAGCTATCCATTTTTCGAAAAATAATATTGAGAATAGTAAAACTAAACATATTGATATAAAGTATAAATTTGTTCGAAAATTATTATATGATAAAGAATTTGAACTAAATTATATAAATTCTAAGAAAAATTTGGCCGATTTCTTAACAAAACCTCTTGTAAAAGAAAAAATTCTTTCGGTAATGAAGGCTATATTTCAAAAGTATTCAGTGACTGATGGGGCCGAATGTTGGAATTCAAATGAACTTGTTCAGTCACTGAATGAAAGCATCTCATTGGTTAATTTTCATGACGTAGCCGAAGTTACGGCACTAGTCTAAGTTGATTGGTTGTTACAATCTATATATATTGTTCATTTATGTTTTTAAGGGAAGTAGCTGCAGTCAGTCGAATGGATGGCTGTCATTGAGTGTGTGAGCTGCAAGCCAGCAGCATGTCTTTATTTTTTCAAGTAAACTGGATTAAAGCTCTTTTGTATTTTAAACTGCCTGGTATCTGCGTTACTCTGCAAATTACACTCACGACATGCCAACAAATATGTCCAGGGTTGGACCCAAAAAAATATGGTAAGACTATTGAAGCGTTGCTCTCGAATACAGACGTTTTTGATGGTGCCACTAAAAGTGTGTAAAAAATTAATGTTGTTCGTTTATAAACAATCAGAGTTTATTTTTTTCGATGCATTGTGTTTGAATTTTATATACAACACGTGCAGTAAACATGGGTTCTTTTACGAATTGAAAAGTAATTGTTTGCCGTTCAGAATTTATAAATAATATTAATTGTTCTAATTTCATTCGAGCTAAATTTAAATTGATCAGAAAATTATGTTAAATATAAATTTACTGAATTCAAAGGATCGCAAATAATCAACAAAAATTTATTAAACTAATTAAAAAATGATTGATATTACAATTATAAAACGTAATTCAAAATTATAGAAATACAAGGATAGAAAATATGTGAAATCATTAATATTATTTTAAAACGCAAGGATCGACTACTT
>BGPR01019593.1:0-22727 GCA_013235015.1 Araneus ventricosus
CTTAAGGTCAAATTCTGGAAATTTGGCCTTTTTTCAAAGCCCTTGGCCTTAGGAATTTTCATTTGGACTTACATTCATCTTTGGTCTCTTTTTGGCTTTATTTTTGAATATGATTTTTAGAACAATTCTTAATAAATAATTTTTCTATTTTTTAAAATAAACTTTTGATATGACGCTTTTCAAATGACTCATAGTGATCTGTCCAACGAAGTAGTCCTAGGTAAGAAAGGTTTCTGTCCCCTTCTTCAGACTATATTAGTCAGAATGCTTCTAACGGAAGCTATGTTTGTCTTTGCGCAACATGTAAGAACCACTTACCCTGTTTTTATTCGTTTCTTTTCATGGGCGAAGACTATTACAAAAACTTCAACACAAAAGCGTCAAGTACTTTTTTTGACAGAGAGGAATGGAAAGCGGACATCACATTATACAGGGTGTTCATTAATTATTGTCGGGGTTTCCGTTATTTCGAATAAAAAATATTACGCAAAAACCGATTACGTATTCGTAAATTACAACTCAAAGAATTTTATTAATGATATTAAAAAGATTAATGAATTTTCATATGGCTGCCCTTCGTGGCTCGTAACACATCGAGACGAAATTCGATTTCCCTCCAAGGCATTTGTAGGCATTCAGATGAAGGCGGTTATGGAGAACGTTCCATATCGTCGTTTCGGCATATGTAACTGCACAGCTGCTTGTCTCGTTGATTTTCGTGGACTGCGAGTAAACGTTTCTTGGATGCGATCAACATTTTCCTGCGAAGTGCTCGGTCTTCCCGCTCCCTTTCGGTGTAGAACGCTACCAGTTTCCTGAAATTGTGTTAACCAGCGTCTGATATAATTATCCGAAGGAGGATCTTTCTTGTACGTGGTCCTGAAGCTACGTTGAGTAGTTATGACTGATTTAGTTTCGAAAAACCACAATACACACATTGTTTTGTCTTGCACGGTCGCCATTTTTATTTATGACGTCATAATTACCCAGACTGCAAATGCGCTAAGATCGCATTGTTGCCACGTAAAATTCTTTGAGTTGTAATTTACGAATACGTAATCGGTTTTTGCGTAATATTTTTTATTCGAAACTTATGAGGTACGGAAACCCCGGCAATAATTAATGAACGCCCTATAGATCTTTTTATACAAAAGGAAGAAAAAGTACTTATGCCTGTAATTTCGTTATTGTGTGAAATACCCATCTCCATCACTTTAATGTCAAATCTAAGGGATAGAAAAAAGTTTTCAGAAACAATATTTAGAACAACGCAGCATATCGGATTTAGGTGCCTGCAACTTAAACATCGAAACTTATAGCAGTGGATTTTTAATATTTTTATCACGTTTTGGAAAATCAGCCATCTATTATAAGTCTAAAATCTATTTCTTTTCATATTAACCGATTTCTTTTTAAATGTTTGTCATTTTCTATAAGTATGAGAAGTAATTTCATTTATAATCATCACATTAAAAAATAATATAGAACATGGTTGTTTACATGAGTTGGTATATTTCGCTTCATTCTGCACAGGCAAGAATAGAATTTCTTTTTTTTGCAAAGTCGTGTTTGTAGATCTATCCTATTAAAATTCGAAGGTAAACAAACATATGTATCTATGTCCTTCTATCTTCTCACGAACCACTGAATCTTAAAACTAGCCGTAAGTTAAAAAAAAATAATAATCCAACGAATCCATTTCGACGATTTAAATTCCGAAATTGTGATTAGTTAAACAGATATTAATTAAAAACGTCAAAATGAGTGAATTGACGTGCTGCCATCTATTGGCAGCATGGTGAATTCATTCACGGCGGATTCTCCCCCCCATTATTAGTTTTCGCATCCGGTGTCGCATTTTTTTATTTATTTAACGGAAGTTGGTATTTCTTTTTGAGCGAGCTTCTGTGTTTGGATTTATTAAAAATGGAAAAAAATTCGTTTTCATGTTTTTTTTCTTTCTTTTTTGTATTAAACTGTTTAACTTCGTAACGTTTGTTAGGGAAAGTAAGTGACAATATTTGTTGACTGTAGAGAAAAACGGAGGCGGGGCATATGAAAATATATGGATCCCAAGGTCTCACGTGACCTCACTTCTCTCCGCCCGGGAATATTCTATTATTCGTGATAGCCCGTGCAACGGCGGGCCACACAGCTAGTTTCTTTTTAAAATTTCACTTAAATTTTAATTTAATAAAAAAGCACTATACTTATGCCAACTTAGTGGGATTCCTTTTCATGAATAGTCATTTTTTTAACAAATAAGGAGAAAATGAGAGCTTTAATCAAATTTTCTAAATTTGGCCTTTTTTGGCCTTATTTTAAAGACGGTTTGGCCTCATTTTGATATTTTGATCTGGCAACCCTGACTACAGCTGAAACGGCGTCATCTGTTTAGATAGATTTTTCGAATCTGAGACATGAGTCGTGGCAGCGAATGTGTTAAAAATGTTATAAAAATTTAGACTGCCATGAATCACCCAATCACCACTTTCTAGACAAAATTGTAATTCAGTGGTTTTTATCCTGATCGACCCTTGTTCAGATCTTTCATTACATTTCCTCTTGCCTGAAATTTCCCGACTGCAAAAAGAGAGAGCCAAATAATGACGCAAATGCCAAATGAGACATCTAATGCCTTAATTTGGAAGAAGAGGTGGATTTCCAGAAGAGTATAAGGAGGAAGAAGAAAAATTTTCCACTTTCGAAATAAACTGTTAAAAAAAATTGCATCAGTGAGGTAATAAGATGAAAATACAAACATTTAAAAACATTTAAAGCCATGATATATATATATATATATATATATATATATTTAGATACGTTCTTCCGTAAATTACTTTCGAGTTTTGGCTAGCTTGTTTTTCGACTTCTTTGGATTGTTGTAAACGTTTCCGTGACAAAATTGCCGTCTTTTTACTTTCTCGTATACGAAGTATACAAAGAGAAAGTATTGTAATCGTCAAAAAATTCGAACTCGAGATTTTGACGAATCTCCACGTTTTAGACCTTCCTGAGTGCGAAAAACACAATTTTGGAATTATGTCTGTTTGTGAACACGATAACTCGAAAACTATTAGAGCTACGGGGATGAAATTTGGTGCGTGATCTTTACACATAATTTGTAGGTTTCTTTCAAATTTTGAACAAAATCCGTCAATGGGAAGTCTGTCTGTCTGTCTGTCCCGGTCACTATAACTCAAAAACTTGAATAGCTAGATGGATAAAATTTGGTACACAGTTTTATAATCATGAATGTAGGTCCGTATCAAATGTTGGACCAAATCCGTTGAAGGGTTGATGGGCTGTCGAACTGTATTTTCGCGTAGTTGTGAAAATCATATCTCCTAAACCCTTTCACTTAGATAAATAAAAATTGGTATGACGGTTGCTAACATTAATTATAGATCGGTGCCCAAATTTCGTTTCAATCGGTTAAAAAAGGCGTTCAAATTCCATTATTATTTTTTCTAATCCAATTCTCCGTACGCATGCGTACTGGTAGCAATATCTGAGCACGCGAATGGATTACGTCACTTTGTCCTTGAGCCGGAAGAGTGGAAGTGTGTGAAATGCGTTTTATTGGTACGCATCCCTTTGAATTTTATTCTTTACCTAAATATTTTACAATCACTATAATGTACAATGAAAAACCTTCTGATAGTCATTGGATTCTGGGTTACAGTAGGTTCGAATTTTTTTTATCCGCGCTGGGGTTAGGGAAACAGCACTTTTTGGGGAAGTATACGAGAAAGTTTAGGAGAGGCAACTCCCGCTGGCTTTCTACGTTAATTTAAGACACTACCTTCTATGCAGCGAAAAAAAATACAAATACAATGCATTTCACTTCAGGTACAATTCGAACTAATTAATTTCGTACGGGTCAGAAATATAAAATTTCATTTTTCTTGAAAGGTTTTTAAAATAAGATTTAAGATAAGAAATGCACTAATTTGCGGAGAATAAGACTAGTAACTTTCTTTTTTATGGCTTTAGCATTTAGTATAGATATTTTGAGTAAATAAGTTTAATGGATACAGTGGAACTCTAAATTTAAGGATAGGTCTTTTCTTTCTGTTTTCCAAACAATTAAAGTATAATTGAAAATGGATGTAGAAATTGCAATCTGTTCAACATTTTCCGTTTTAATAACACAAAATTTAAATTTTAATACTTGCTAAGAAATGATTCTGTTTTTTAAAGGAAACTGTCTCAACTCAGAAATGCAACAATATATCGTAGGCTTAGGTGAGATGAGATGCTGTAACGAACGTATTTCTAGAAATAATCTGTGAAATTTTCAGAAAAATTTATTCCCGAATTAAATTTGCGTCTAATGCATATAGTTAAATTCCGAAGGAATATCAGTTCAAAATATATTATGGACGAGTTTTCTGCTTTGTTTATTTACATTTAAGTGCTGGGACTACGTAATTCCGGTGTAATGTCAAGTCAAAGGAATCTTCAAAGCGGAAGTCTAAAATCCCAGCAGATAAAGTCGAGGTTTTTAATCTAAGTAAACAAACCAGAAAATTTGTTCATATATTCAACAATATCAAAAAGATTTTGCAAGCAAACGATATTTCTGAAAGTTTCCGTTATCTTTCAATCATGATTCTGCTCACAGAATCTTTCGAGAATTTAAATTTGATGCTGTCAAAGAACACTGATTTCCCTTAAATGGAACAGTAATTCTAAAAAATCAAGCACATTCCACTTTTGGAGGATTTTCACTTCAATCAGGTATGGCAAAAAAAAAATTTTTATGTTGTTCTTTCATTTGAATTACAAATTTGATTTAATGAATAGTTTCCTGTCAAATATTTTTTAACTGTTTTGTATATTTATTTATTTGCGATGCTTACAAATAGATATATGTAGATAAAAGGCAAATTTTTCATCACCATTTTCTATTTAAAACTCTTTTATGTTTATTAGCAGCTTTTTATCTGTTCTGAAAATAATAGCTTTCAAGAATTTTTGAAATAAACAATGATCTTTGTTCACTTTACTCTTTTATGTGTTTTCTATAAACATGTTGGCGCCATTAAAATAAATTTCTTTGAATGAAATTGTATGGAATGTAAATAAAATTTACGATAGAAAAAGAATCTTCAGTAGTTGCTAATTTATAAAGATAAATAGTCGCTGCTTTAATTATTTCATTTCTCTTTTTTAAAGTTAGATCTGGAGGAAACAATGTATTTATTTATAAATAAACGCAAATGATGCTTTACATTTTTAGTTGTTTTCCTTCTGCAAGAAGTTTGAAGTGCATATAAATTTGCACTTCAAATAAATAATGAAATTGGTATTTTTAACGTTGAAATAAAAAAATATGCAATCAAAAATTATTTTTTATTTAAATCTTCATTGTTTAATTTGTGTTTCATTGTTTATTCCGTGCATTTTCTTTCATGTGCTTCATATTAATCACATATAAAATATTTTAAAACGTTTATTTATTTCAACTAACTATTCGTTGTCATTGTCGAAAAGAACCGAAACACAAATCCCTAATTCTGAGACGTACCATCAGGTTTCGACGAAATATCGTTTAAAAAAATTTACATACAAAAAGTCTCTTAGTAAAATTAGACCTCACAAATTTGTTAGGAAAAATAGAAAAATAAGATTGAATTCAATATTATTATGATGACATTATAAAAAATAAGCTAAATAACAGTAAAACGAACAAGCGTCTTTAACGCAGTAGAGAAAAAAAGCTTGGGAATCGAAAGCTTGGAGGCGAAAGGCGTGGGTAGAAGCTGAAAGGATTAGAGCAAGTGAATCGCGCAATTACGCAATAACGGCCTCGCGTCATTGTGTGACGAGAAAAGAAAAATAGGCGATTTGAACAACCTTTTTTCGACCGATTGAAACGGAAATTGGGCACGGATCTACAATTAATGTTGACAGGCTTCATACGAAATTTTATTTATCAACGCCGTAGGGTGTACGAGTTATAATGTTTAGAGGTATGAGATTATACAGACCGACAGACAGTCAACCCGTTGACGGATTTTGTCCAAACTTTGAAAGAAACCTACAAATTATGTGTAAAGATCACATACCAAACTTCATCTCCGTAGCTCTGATAGTTTTCGAGTTATCGTGTTCACAGACAGACAGACATGATTCCAAAATTGTGTTTTTCGGACTCAGGGAGGTCTAAAACGTGGAGATTCGTCAAAATCTCGAGTTCGAATTTTTTGACGATTACAATACTTTTTCATTGTATACTTCGTATACGAGAAAGTAAAAAGAGAGGGCGCTAAATGATGATGTGAATGCAAAATAAGGCATACAAAGGCTCTATTTGGAAGAAGAGGTGGATTTCCAGAAGAATATAAGGTGGAGAAAAAAATTGTACCATGTTGCCAGTGGACTTAAGAAAAGTGCAAAAAATTGTGCGAGCGAGCAAATAAGATGCGAATACAAATAAGTTACCGTAGAATGGCAACGACAGAGAGTTAAAACCCAGAACATGCATGTACGTACATTCTTCCGCAAATTGCCTTCGAATTTCGGCTTGCTTCTTTTTCGACTTGGTTGGATCTTTGTTAACATTTCCGGGAAAAAATGAGCTTTTTTCTCGCATTCATCTGTATTTTCCACCCATTTCACTCTTCTTTGTATTTTCTTTTTTTAAGCAACATAACAAATGCGAAATCAGTTTTTAGAATGTAGAACAGTTGATGGGAAACGAAACTGAAGCATTTCACATTTAGTCAATTTCAATCTCGGTTGATTCAAAAAATATTAAATCTTATTCATGATTGAACGTTTTAAAATGGAATTTAGAGTAGGAAGTCTATTAATTTGCTGTGGTTAACAGTATGTGGAAACGCAAACGGCACTCCTTTGCATTATGCGACAGAGTGCATTCTGACTGCATCCTACCACATGACTAAACCGGTACAGCAACATGAGCTAATCTGGTTCCGCAACGTCGCTTCCAACAAAGCCTCCCGACTTAAAATCCAACGATTGTTACACCATCTTAATGATTTTAAGAGCTTTTTCGAATAAATCCGTGATCATCTTTCACTTCAAGACTTTTCCATTCGTGCAAGCCGACGTTGGGAAATTTTTGCGCCCTCTTTGCCGAAGTGACAGCTTACCTGAACTATTCTCCGCTTCCACATAAAAAAACTTCCACTTTATGGTGAAAAGAACAATCAACAGAACGGACACACATGTGCTTTAACACTCGCATTTTAGTTTGTTTTTGTGGACTTCTTTATTTGATTAGTTTTTTTCCTTATTCTCTCGTGTTTGTTGGTATTTATACATTTCATACTCATTTTTTTCCATTATACAGTTTTTGTTTGTATATGGGTTTATATGATACTACCTTTTGTTTCTTGTACAGTGATACCTCGAGATACGAGTTTAATTCGTTCCGTAACCTTGCTCGTATGTCAATTTGCTCGTATCTCAAAGCAATTTTCCCCATTGAAATTATGTTAATCCGTTCCAGCCCCAAAAATGCTACCCCTAATTGTTTTTCTTACGTGTTTTTGAATAAGAAACATGCATTTATAAATGACAAATATTGTATAAAAACATAATAAAAGAGAATGTAAAGCAAAAAAAACTGGTTTTATAAAGTGTACATACATATGTATTTGTATTTTGGTCACATAAATGTAAGCCCAGTTTCGTCACAGTTGAAGACTTGCTGGGGGATGTATCCATTGGCTTCTATCAGTTCGGAAAAAGTTTTGAGATAATCCTCAGCTGCCTTCACATCCGAACTTGCTGCCTCACCATGCCTGACAACGGAGTGAATGCCGGTCCATTTTCTAAAGTTGTCAAACCAGCCTCGACTGGCTTTAAACGAGTCTTCCGATGCCTCGTCCGTGGAAGTGCGCGGGGTCTGATTCAGCAAATCACCGTAATCGCTCTTGCCTTCTCGCATATGATGCCCTGTGTTAAGGTATCGCCTTTAAGCTGCTTCTCCGTCACCCAAACCATCAGCAGTTTCTCCATCTTTTAATGGAGAGAGCTCCGGAGCTTAGAAATTATTGTAACGCCCTTAGCTGGCGTTATACCCTTTATCGACTCCTTCTGTTTAAACACAGTGCATATCGTTGAAGTACTACGCCCGTACTGCCTCGCCAAGTCAGGTACTCGCACACCTTGCCCATTTTTTTCTATGATTTCACGCTATAATTCAATAGAAATAATCTTCTTCTGAGCACTGACCTTTCCACTCACTTTCTTCGGACCCATGGTTATAGAAAGAAATGTGATCAAGTATGTAAATGCACAAAAAGCGCAAAGCCCTAGAAAAACTTAGCAAAGATGCTTCGACAGCGAGGTAAACAAGCACACTGGGGAAATACGTGGGATAATGCACGAGGCGCAGGCGCAGTAAACTGGGTGGGCCGTGTGCAGCGCCGCAGATGGCCGTTCCTCGTATCTCAAATGTCGCTCGTATTTCAAAACAAAACTTCGTTGCTTGACAGCGCTCGTATCTCAAATAACTCGTATGTCAGGGCACTCGTATCTGGAGGTACCATTGTATATGATTTTTAGATTTGTATTTTTGTAACCTTTTCAATCTCTCTGACTGCAAAAATTTCTCAAAATCTGAGTACAGTTGCATAAGGAGTCTTCGTTTTGCATGAAAATTTTGGATTTGAGAAAGGCAATAAAGCATGGTAAGCTACATTAAATATTCTAAAAGCAACTTTGATTGGGGAGTAAACTGTGATATTTGCAGAAAAAAGTTCATTCTGAAACAAATCCTCTGTAAGATTTTAATAATTAAATTTCAATATTTATTAAATGGTAAAAAGTGTGACAAATCAGACGGTTCTTTTGCGATTTCAGAATGTTTCCAAGTTTGTGAAGGTAAAAATATGTTTTTATTTTAAGGATCTCAGATAATTTTGAAATAATAGATTGAAAAATATTAGTAGTATTCACCAAAATTTCGATAAATGAAGAACCAATTCTTAGAAATGTAAAGAATTTGTTTGGATTAAAAATGTTTTAAAATCAGTATTCCAAATTTACACAAATTATTTATGTTATTGATTAAATTTCAAATTTTTAAATATTTTTTACACACATTTTTCGATGATTTATCTGCTGCGAATAGAGAAAAAATGCACATTTTTTACTACGCAAAACTCTATTAAATTAAACTAAACTCTGTTTCAAACGTCAAAAATAGTAAGTTTGATTTAATTTGAACAGGTTTTGTACTAAATTGTGAAGCAGTACACAGAAAACTGTAAGAAACTAAATAATCCCTTGAAAATTTTCAAATTAAGGCATTAAAATGAATCACCCCGCCCTGCCGTAACGTCCAAGAAATCTGAATGACAGCCGGTGCAGTAGCTCGAGTACTGAGGCCGTATTCCTAGTAGCCATCCCCGGCCATGGCCCGACCCCTCCCGTAGGAGGTACGTACTATCACTGGAGGGATGATTCAATATCCCCATTACTATACACCCAAGAGAAGCGAGACCCTGCGTACCTATCCGGATGATTCTCATCCACGCACTCGTGGTGCGCCTCGGGAGATAAGTTTTCAAGGCAATCGCAATCTCAAAGGAGCTACGCACAACCTACGTGAGCATGCGGGGTCATTGCATAACTGTCGGCTGCTGTCGTACTGCTATCGGCCGGTATCACGATAGCAGTCAAGAACTAAGGTGAGGCCTAGTTGCAATCACTGGTCACGGCCCATCACCTCTCTAAGGAGGTACGCCCCGTCAGTGGAGTGGAGGCAACAAAACCCCAAACCATTACTATACAAACCAGGGAAGCGAGACCCCTCTTATTTATCTGGCAGCTTTTCATTCTCGAACTCGTGGTACCCTGGGGAGGAGTTTCAAGGTAAAGAAGACTTTTTGAAACAAATTTCTGGGAAATCTGTCTCGCATTCGAAGTCAATACTAATGAAAAGCAAGAAAATTTTAATGCATACAACCCGACTGAAGTACTCCAATTTCAGCTAATGTGCATATTCGGTCAACTAGTTTTCTAAATGATAATTGTTAGGAATACTACGATATTCGAACCTCCCATTTTCTCCTCCAAATCAATGGGAGGTTTTCGTTCGAAGCCCTAACAGGTCACTAATTCGTATTTTTACTTAGAGCAAGGATACTCTAATGTTTACAATAATGATCACTATTCCAATTTTAAAAAAAAAACATCATGAGTCCATTTTTGATTTTAAAATATTTTTTCCCATCTCAAGTATGTATTTAAATAGAAAATAATTGCATTTAAAACAGTTTTTAAATTTCATATTTATTTAGTGCATTAAAATTTTTTTATTTAATTATTTTGTACTTCTTAGTTTTTATTTTGAAATTAATTTTTATGAATAATTTGTTATCTATAAATCAGTTCTTTTACAAATTCACCACCAGGTGGCGCCACTAGCGCAGAATAAAAATTTAATTAAACTATCGATGAACTGATAATTAAGCTCTGAAAATATAAAAATAGTGTTATATCATGAACAATACATAAGCATACAAAATTTCAAAACTCTAGCACACCAAAAAAGAGTTTGAAAAATCGATTAAAAAAATTCCATTTTTACAAGCAATAAACAAAAATTATATAAAAGAGTAAAAAGAACACCTCTAAATGAGAATCCGTAATGAAATAAATGAAGAAATCAATTAATATTTAGATATAATCTTCAGTTGTTTGATAAATTTAAATTATATATATCAGAAGTTAGTTATATTTTTAAATATATTGACTTTAAAACTATTTTTTAAAAATATTATTTACTTTGCTTTGATTATTATTAATTGCTTCGAATATGAATGATTTTAAACATGCACAAAAGATAGGAAAATAAATATTTTTACCCAGTCCCTTCAGCAAAAATTATTCAATGCAAAATTCCTCCTCGCAATGTTTAATCGCTTAATGTAAAACTTATTTTCAAAATTTAAGAAATAAGCAAAGTTGTGAATTTTGGAAAAATGTATAAGAAAGAAACATCCATCTTTTTCACTAACTCATTTATGCAACTCGGAAAATTTTATTAAATTTATAATATTTTATTTATAAGAAAGAAACATCCCGTTCTTTCACTAACTCTTTTATACAACTCGGAAAATTTTATTAAATTTAGTTCGAATCACGGAATCTCTTGTTATTCGAAGGATTGAGAAATTATTGAATTTAAGTTCAACCTAAATTGCATTTGAAGGAAAAACAGAAAATATTAAAAAGAAAAATGTAGAAGAATTTATGAAATTACTTTTGGTCGATTTAGCTTCCATATTTTGACTTCACTTCAGCTCTATCTGTTCGTTTTAATTTTAAATGAGTGAAGTTGGCAACAACGATTTTAAATGTTTTAATAATGTATGTTTAGAATGAAATTTGGAACATACATAAGCTAATGGATGTAACTATTTTAATATTCTATAACCCAAAAAGCAATTTGTAAGTAAAATGTAATTAAATAATAAATTTTAAATTTTTTCATGTTTGAAATAATTCATTTCATATAGATTAATCAGTTTATTAATTCCATCCAAGTTCACTAATGAAGATTATTCATTCATTCGTAACCAGATCATGTTGCTATCTAAGAATATTAAAGTGCAATGGTGGCGATTCTAAATGGCATCACCGCCCTGAAAAAGTTAAAAATATCGGAAAAGTATCTGACCATTATAGAAAGGAAGTATTTTTCAATGAATTTTTCTTTTTCCATATTTCTTTTAGAGAAGTATTTGCAGTGATCATTCCTATTAAAATCTGAAGGTAAACAAACATATGTATCTATGTCCGGCTACTGAATGCTGAAACGAGCCAAAAGTATCAAAAGATGGGAAATAATCCAAGCAATTAATTTTGACCATTGAAATTCCGAAAATATAATTACTTAAAAAGATATTAATTAAAAACGTCAAAATGAATGAATTGACGTGCTGCCATCTATTTTCGGCATGATGAATTCATTCACGGCGGATTCTTTTTTCCCTATTATTAGTTTTCACATCCGGTGCTACATTTCATTTTTTTTTTATTTAACGGAGTTGGTATTTCTTTTTTTAGCGAGCTTCTGTGTTTGGAATTTTTAACATTCGAAAAAAACCGTTTTCATGCATTTTTTTCTTTCTTTTTTGTATTAAGGTGTTCGCAACGTTTGTTGGGGAAAGTAAATGACAATATTTGTTGATTGTTGAGAAAAACGGAGGCTGGGCATATGAAAATATTTGGACCCAAGGTCTCACGTGATCTCACTTCTCTCCATCCGGGAATATCCTATTATTCGAGATAGCCCGTGGAAGGCCGGGCCACACAGCTAGTAGTTAATAATTCTGAAAGTCTCATGTCTTATTAGGTCGGTGTCTGTTATGAAAAGGAAGTTGTTTTCGCTTACTTATAACTAATCTATATTAGAAAAGCCGTCCGAAATCGTTAACGCTTCAGGAATGTGGGCAACGTGCCAAAAGGGATTCTTTTCAGATGCAACAGATCAGACGCAGACAATAGTTTTAATTTCTTTCATTGACGCCGAACTCTAATCTTTCAGCATTTTTTTGTTGTTGTTTATTTTTTTCTCAGTGTTGGGAAACTGAATCTTTTTGCTAAATCAACATACTTGAGTTCTTTCAAATTTATGCTTATTCATTTATTCTCGCTTTGATTTTCAGTTGGAGGATTTCGGGAGTCAGTGGAAGACCGTTAATTCAACAACGGATAAATATTTTTAAGGTCTTTTACTAACCATTTTTAATCCAGTTTCCGTAATTAGTTCTTTTTTAGTGATTAGATTTGTTTTGAGTGTTGTCAAACAATATTTTGCTAATTGTTTTTAATCCAGTTTTGGCAATTAGTTTG
Organism: Araneus ventricosus; assembly: GCA_013235015.1. Classification (NCBI taxonomy): domain Eukaryota; kingdom Metazoa; phylum Arthropoda; class Arachnida; order Araneae; family Araneidae; genus Araneus; species Araneus ventricosus. Next base: position 12,844 of record BGPR01019593.1, read on the forward strand.
ATTTGAGTGTTTAATGTTTTTAATTAATTCTTTTTAATCCAGTTTTCATAAATAATTTTGGTTCGATTGTTTAAATATTCTAACTAATTGTTTCTAATTCAGTTTTCGTAATTAGGTTTTGCATCTAAAATTTACTACAAATTATAATTTTTTCATTTCTTAAAAACTTCGACAATGTGGATGAGATTTTCTACTACAACTTTTATTAGCAAATCTGTGACAATCAGATCTGAGATATTGTTGCCGGGCTGAAAACCGTTTTAGAGGGGTACAAATCTTCGAGTTTCGTATAGAATATTAATGGTGTAAATCAAATGGGTGTATTAAGCTCAAAAGCGAAGTCAAAGGAAGATATATTAAAAGTACTGGGTTCACCAAAAGACTTAAAAAAAACTTTTGTTTAGGAAAAAAAGAATGAAATTGAAAATAATTTCAATTTTTTCCAAAACAAACGACGAAGCATTCGGATCATATATCTATACTTATAAAAGGCAATGTTTGTGCGTGTGTGTGTTTCTGCGAAGTCCAGACGAATCTATCTCACTTACAGCCATGAAATTTGGCACACAGGTAGTCGTTATGGTGACTGAATGCATCTCGAAGCCGGAATTTTAAAATTTAATCTAAGAAATTTTTTATTTAGTGTTTTGTGTTGTTTTGGGTCATTTTTGGCACATTTACGACTGTAGCATCTTTTCTAATGATCGCTGAAAAACAATTGATAGAACAAACAGTTTTCTTTCTAATAAAATTTGTTTTGAGCTTTAAGTGTAATTTACTGAATTTTGAAATTTTTTAAAAATAGTTAGTTTTGCCGACAAAATTTTGTTTTCGTATTTAAATTTACTGCATCGCCCGTTCTAATAAAGTTATCTCTTTCATTTTTTTGAGGTAATGAATGGAATATTCCACCCTGATTTAAAACAAGAACGGTTAAAATATCTTCTGTGGTTGAATTTTAATTAATTTTTTTCTGAAGTGTTAAAATATTTTCGCTCCATTTTTTCCTCCATCATTCTCGTAACCAAGGTCGCGGTGTTGTTTCCCAAGACGCATTTCGTCGAAACCGCGTGACGTCATAATCCCTTCGCTTTCAGCGAGATTTTGCAGTACGATTGTACCGTCTGTCGTCGAGTCGAGCGATCATGCTTTTGATTTGTTTGCTTTTATACCTTTTGAAGACTGACATCTTTAGTTACAGAAGACATGTTCATCCTGCGTGTAGTTTCGCTAAAACTGAAAAATAAAATGAAATATGATCTCAAGGAGCTATTTACATAATGTCAAAGTTTAAACCTGAAGCTGAAGATCTTTTAAAATTTTGTTGAAATTCATGATGTTATGGGCAACGCCGCGAAGTTACTGCTAGTGTAGAATAAAATACTAGTGAATAAAATATTGGGAATACATTTTTCTTTATTTTTTGTTTGGATCTTTCCACCGTTCTAGAATATAAACAACAGAAGGTTATTTTCTGAGTAACATTTATTTTATCACTAAGATTCATTGAAGCTTTATTATTGTCGTCATGTTTTATTATAATGGAAATTATTCCTATATTGAGCAGTTTAAGAGAGTAGCAGGATATTAATCAGAAATTACAGAAAAATGTATTTACAGTTTTTATTTACTGTTATTTAGTAAAAGAGTGTTATAAATTAGTTTTCCAAGAGTAATGAATCACTTACTATTTTCTTATACCATCAAAAACTTAATCTAGAGGTCAGAAATATTAACATCGATGTCTCTTGAAAAATTTACATCGCATGTATTATAATTAAAAACAGAAACATTATGGCTTTGATAAATCATGAAAAGTTATTTCTCTCATTTCAGAAGATCACTCTTTATTTATCACAGCATTTCCCACGAAAATATGGGTACTTATTTCTTTCACCGAGAACTAAACTAAGATATCTTTTATCGCTAAATAACCGAAGGAAAAATGTCAAAGAAAATTTATTTATATAGAGAAAATTTTATTTTATAATATATATGTAACGTCTTAAAAATTTTCCAATCTTTAAAAAAAATACTTTCTAAAGGCCAGTTAATTTTTAATTACGAAAGAATTACTTCCACTTCAATCCTATGTTAAAGGTACTTTTACTTTAACTTAGACTCGCCAGAGTCGCATTGTTTCTAGAGCCTCAAATTCGGGTTTTTTCCCGTTTCGATACTATAAAAACTCACCGTTTCTGTATAACGGTCTCTTTTTCAATCATGTAACGCACTAAGGAACTACACCGTTTTAGGCGTAATTCTTTACTCCTGGCCATGGCTTTATTATTTCAATAATCTTTTTTAAATCTTTAGTATTGAGTACTCTATAACTAAATTAATTATGCCTCACTTCTGAAATAAGCTGATTTGGACTTAAACGACTGCATCTTCTTTGAAATTGGTTAAACGCAACACCAGTTTAAATGTTCTTTCATATATATTCGTCGTAATCATGTTTTAATCTTGCCCAGAAATGAAATATCGAACAGTTTTCACAGTTTGAAAGACATAACATAATGAAGTCGTTTAATTTATAATTCAAATAAAATATAATGTATATTTTCTAGATGAATCTTTTGCTAACAGATTCGAATCCATTCATTTATTTTATTTACAACCCGCTCCGGCCCAGCCTACCCAAGAGGGTGTAAGGCCTTCCACAGGCCGGGGGAGGGGGGGAAACGTAAAACAAAAGAAATGAACTACATTAAAAAGAGTTTACAAAGAACCCCAAGGGGTGAGCAGAACAATTTAAAAATCATCGCTTACAACAATGAACTGAAAAAAAGGAAAGATAAAGAGCAAAAATGCCAAGCACAAAAAGAGCAAAAACGCAAAGGAGCAAAACACAAAAAGCTTAACATTAAAAACACAAGACATAAAAAGATTAAGAGCAAAAACACGAAACGCAAATCAAGAGGGCAAAAACACAAAAATCTTAACATTAAAAACACAAAACACAAAAAGATTAAGAGCAAAAACACAGAACGCAAAAACTAAAAGAGCAAAGACGTAAAAAACTAAACATTAAAAACACAAAGCACACACAAAAGATAACCAAATTAAAATCAATAGTATTTAAAACCAAAGAGTTACAAACAAATATCGAGGGACAATACGCATTACAAAAACTGCACAAAAACACACGAGAGTTCTAAAAACTTTACAATGGACAAGATAATAATTCAAAAGAAACCAAAACAATTCCTAAAACCGTCGGAAACTCGAGAATAGTTAACCGAGTAGTAGAATGACACCAAGTTGAAGAAAATAATCTTCAACTTGGTGTCATTTTACTACTCGGTTAACTGTTCTTGAGTTTTCGACGGTTGTAGGAAAAAAAATAATTCGAATCTAATGAAGGGATAGTTCTCATAACACAAAAGCAAGAAATAACCAATAGAGTGTTCTCCAATGGACGTTCACGTATACTTAAACAATATCGCTCGTTTTGTGTAAAGTTTCGTGGTATAGTGAGGAAAATCGAGTATGCATTTGGGAACTCTTCACTTTGACGACTGGATGGAAAATTTGACACATATCTACAATTTTGCAGTTAAGATCACATATTGGTACGAAACTCCTCCGGTAGGTGTACGGTTAAAGCAGTCCGACAAGATTGATAATGAAAAATGACGCTTTATTTAACTAATATTTCAGAAACTCGAAGCACAGGTATCACGAAAAGAACAAATTAGCAACACAAGTAATAGCACGAACAATAGCGCTCAGCGTCTAACGCTCAGTGCAGTGCGGACTCCAAAGATTTTCAAAGACCTTCAAACACACTCCCTTGTTTCAGTACCTCCGGGTATTTATACCTTTTACGATGGGGCGTGACGTCACATAGAATCCTCTAAAACAATCTCTTAATTTCCGTTCCTAATAGAGATAGGACGATAAATCTAGTATTTTCTTCGACCTTATAAGTCGCCAAATGGTCGCCAAGTTTGTTGCCAAGATCGAGAGACATTGGCTTGACCTACCCCGTCATCCAATAACTGATATTTTTTAAACTTGAAACTTCGAATAGTAAACGTCGAGTTGTAATTTAAATTATGTATTTAACTTATAAATATACATGAGTATTCAGGATATTGAACTTTCATAAAATTCATCATTACTGTACGAAGATTCAAGCTTAAAAAATATCGGTTTGTGCAAGAACCCTCGTGATTAGGCCTCTCTTAGATTGTACCGAAATTCACCAAGTTGTAATGCCGATATCTTTCTGAATAACAACGGTATGGAACTGGAATATTTATATAAGTTGCCCAATATGTCTGGCTCTGAAGTTATGAAAACACATTTACCCTACATTTCGCGCATGCGCAGTAAAAAATTATTTACCATAAATGCGCATATTTCCCGTAATATTCAAATTTTTTAATTCAAATTTTAATACCATACTTACATATTGTCAAGTAATCTGTAAGTTTTGTACAATTTGGTGGGAAACTCTGCATGTTATAAGCAAAAAACATGAGGAAAAATTTGGGAGTTTTTAAGAAAACCTTGATATCTTCCCAAATATTTATGAAAAATTTACGAAATTGCATGTAAATATTATGCACATCAAAGATAACCATTGATGAAAATTTCATCACGTTATCAGCTTTCTTTGAAATGGGATGAGTCGGTATTTTCACTTCACTTCATCACTTTTTGGTAGGTCCCCTAAATGTTTTCATGACCAAATCTTCACTGTAAAATGTGAGTTCAATCCTAATATTCAGATGTTCGAAATTCTAAAAAATTCCACGCATATTTTCGGGAGATATTCGAAAAATATGAAAATTTTAAAGTGTCCAAATTAAATTGGCAACCCACTGTAGTTTGCTACATTTTTGAGAAACACAGCCAGACAGATTGACAGATAAATAATTCCAAAAATATTCCTTTCTTTCATATACAGTGAGATGCAAGAATATAAATTATTGGAGAAAGTTGAAAATGAATTATGATTATTCTGGAATAATTAAGTCTGAACAAAATTTTTAGTTTTTATTTTTACCTTGCATTTTTTGAAATAAAGAAATTTCTTTCAAAGAATATGTATTTTTTGTATTTCTTTTTGACACCTTCTATATTTAATAACCGCATTTTAATTTTAAATAATACTGTGCGTCAATTATTTTCTGTAAATATTATTTTTTTACTGTTTGACCATACCTTTCTCTTTATTATTAATTTCCTAATTAACTTATACTTTTAAAATTCTTGTATTCTCATCTAAATTCGAAACACGAATCACAAGAAAATGAGGAAAATCTTTAATTAAAGTTTGAAATATTCGTCACAGGAGAGCTAATTTTATATTATGCTAATTTAGCCTTGTAATTAAGTGACTAAAATATGAAAAAAAAACAGGATTTTAATTTTGGAGCCGAATACTTAAAAACTTTGACAAAAACTAAAATTCATTTCTCGTTTGGTTGTGAAGCATTAAGGAAAAATCAACTTGTAATAATTTTGGAATAGCCATTAAAAATATTTGCTATTACAGACAGTTTTCTGAGAATTGATGTAACACACTTCAATAATGTACGTAGTACATTAGTATTGATGTAACACACTTCAATAATAATATTGATGTAACACACTTCAATAATAATATTGATGTAACACACTTCAATAATAATATTGATGTAACACACTTCAATAATAATATTGATGTAACACACTTCAATAATAATATTGATGTAACACACTTCAATAATGTACGTAGTACATTAATATTGATGTAACACACTTCAATAATAATATTGATGTAACACACTTCAATAATGTACGTAGTATATAAATGAAGTGTGTTAAATCAATAATTAAATGCCAATATAAAATAAAGTAACAGCTAATGTATAAAATGCAGATGGGATGCAAGATGGAGACTAATGCACTACTTTTCCACGCACAGTAAAACTTTAATTAATCTTCATTCGTGTAACCCTTTCGCGTTCATTGGTTTCGCAGTGATACCACACATTGAGTATTCTTTTACTGCGCATGGGCGAAAGGTAGCGTAATTTTTCTTTCATAATTTAGGAGTCAGATATATAGGGTGTATCAGTACAGCGATTACAAACTTTCAGGACAGATAGAGAACACCTAGAAGATGGGAAATCACATAGAAATGCATGGTAGGAAACGCTTTACTGGCGCGGTAGTGACGACACAAAACACAAGAAAGACAGAACACGAATAAGAGGAAAAAACATGCTTATTATTCTTAGGACAGCAAAAAACTAAGAAAAAAGAAGACGATCAGAAGAGACAACGATCGTCACCAAAGTAGGTGTTCGAAATTACGTTCCCGGGCCGTGATGCAGGCCTCACATCTCCGGCTCTTTGAGGATCGAACGTTAGCGAAAATACCGATCGTGCCCCGGACTCCCCCAGCAACTGCCTCAATACGTGTAACAAGGTCCTCAGCACTGTTAACGGGAGTTTCGTACACCAGTGACTTGACGTACCTCCATAAGAAGTAATCAAGGCAATTGGGTCTGGCGATCGAGCGGGCCAAAGCTCTGGACCACCCCGCCCGATCCACTGTTGGCCATACGTTGCATTCAGGTGGATAGGCACGTCAATACCGCAATGGGGGGGGCATCATGCTAAAACCACATGGAAGAACGCATAGAAGCGGATACGTGCGTGTCGTCGAACAGCTGCGGCAATAAGGAATATCAGATAGTTTGCACCTGTCAGACGTTCGGGCAACAAGTACGGCCCGGCGAGTTGGTCTTGTAAGGTTTCCTCCCGTGAGCAACGTTCCCATGAGAAAAAGAGTGCCGTCTCTTTTGATATTGGCGGCAAACAGCAGGACAGCTGCACTGTCATCGCTAACGAGACGGGCGCAAGAGAAAGGACTTCACACAGAGGGCCGCCACAATGCCGAGGAATCAATCACTGTCAACGAGCACATTAGCGGTACCCTTTGGTGTCACCCCTGAATAGGCCGGTGGTGGCGAAACTCAAGAACCTTCCCATAATAGGGGTTGACCACTAGGAAGGTGAGGTGTTGATCAATCAGCAGTACCATTATCCAGTATAGGAAAAGGTAGGCGGAGCTCCACTCCCTGAAGGGGTGAATGAAAACTGAATGTTCGAGGAGAGAGGAGGACGGAAGGAGAAACGGATTAGGAGTCTCGAACTGGGTTTCAGGCTCCGGAACACCGAAGAGAGCTGTGTGATCAGCTCGGATTGAATGTCCCGAATTAATTCGGACTTTGGTAGGCAACCCCGAGGAGTCGGCATTCCCCGAACTCTCGGCTCATCAACTTGCGAGCACTCCTGGTAGTCTCGTGGTTCGGTATCACGTTGATAGGTGGAAGCTATCCATCCTGTGATTACTATTCTGTATGGACTAATTGTTCATGGAACTTTGACGTTTTAGAACTATGATTTTGTTGACTGACTTTGTATATAATCATTTTTAATCCAGACTTCTCTGCGAGAAGTGTCTCTTAATTATTGCTGTATTAATAAAAGTACTTAGGTCAACCTAAGCTTCCATTATTTGGTCACACCTAGGCCAAGACATTACAGTCTGCTACGATGCCGGCCCATACATTTACTGAAAACCGTTCCTGGGCTGCATGGTTCTTGTTGCATGTGGGTTCTCCTCCGACTTTGTGAATTGAACATTCCCTCCCGGGTGAAGGTCGACTTATCGGTGACCATGCATTCCTATGTGACTTTCCATCGTCTATGTGTACTCTATCTGTCCTGAAAGATTGTAACCGCTGTACTGATGCACCCTGCATAGGCGAACAACTTATATAAAAATTCCAGTTCAATAACCGTTAGTATTCACAAAGATATGGGCATTGCAAAATCTAAATTGCTTTCGATCTCTAAGAGAAACAAAACGATGAATATTCTTGCACAAATTGATATTTTTCAAAATTGAATCTTCGAAAGAAATATTGAATTTTATGAAGGTTGAATATCCTGAATACTCACGTATACTTATAAATTAAATACACAATTTAAATTGATTTTCAATGATAACTTATTCGAAGGAAAAATAGCACGCTACCGTTCAGTGGTTTCACTGCGAAACCCCAAATTTCTTGAAACTAAAAAATGGTAAATTTTTCCCCCTTTACATATTTATGATCAGCTACATGTGTAACACTCATTTTTGAAATAAATTTAGTAATTCTCCGAACGAAACATGCAGTGAATTTGAAAGGGTTAACCGTCAGTTTCTGTTATCCGTCATTGTCTAAAGAGTAACGTAGGTTTATGGTATTACAATACATTTCTGTACATTACTCCTCTTGTATTGAAGTTTATATTGGTCCTTTTGTAAAATTAAATACAACATGATCATTAATGAATATCAGTAACAACACTTTCAACAAGGCTCAGTGCCTATCACCTCAGCAACTTGCACTTCGGACAAATCTGAAAGAGAGATTGATTCACTCGTTTGAGGTCCTCGGTATTTATAGCTTTTCCGATAGGGCGTTTCGTCACATAGAATTCTCTCGCAGGTTCTCCATATCTCCATTCGTAATAATATAGAGCCATAATTCGCGTATTTTCTGGAAGCTTCATTTTGTTGCTAAAGTCGCCAAAATGGTCGCCAAGGTCGGGGTTCTATGGCTTTGCCTCCAGTAAAATCTCTGTAAAACTTTCTTTCCTGTCATAAGACTAACATAGCAGGAAAACAGAATTTCTGTTTAGTTTTTTTTAGTTTAGTTTAGTTATATTAACGTCCTGTTTTGAAGCAACGCGAGGGCTTTTTTGAGACGGACCTCATAATTTTGAACCGCAGTCAGATGACGAGGACGACACCTGATCTGGCACCCCCTCTCCAAACTTCAACGCCACACCAACGGGAGGACTTTTGGCCACTACGTATGATTTAACTAACAGCATTTCAGATTCGTAACAATATTCTACTCTTAAGTCTTTCATAAATTCTTTTTAAAATTATCGTGGAATTTACTAATCTTAAGAATGTATTATGTTTACCAATTAATAAAATATTGTCCTTTAGATTGTTTGCCAGAGGAAAGCACAAGTTAAAGTTATATAATTTCGGAGTCCTTAGAGATTATAATTAGCTGGTAAATTTTGATTCAAAAATTCAACAGTTATTATCTGAAAGGTAACAGTTTTTCATAAGAAATATTTGAAATCTAACCCTTATTCGGAAGATAAAAACAAAAAAAACTTTAGATTCTACTGAAAGCGAGAATATCAGGTATTTTATTTTTGACAGAATTTTTCTATCCTAGTTTTGTTGGAGTGACAGCTTTGCCTTCTGCTTTTGAAGAAAAAAATGTTTTGTTGCCGAAGGATACGTATACCATTTTGTCACCAGATTTAGAGATTCTTTCGAACATTTTTATTTTTCAAATATTTTTTTTATCATTCTTTCTAATTATACTTTTTTCGTTTATGGTTTTATGCGTGGGAGTATTTTTTAATAAATCTTTAAATGATGAAAATTTAATCAAAAATATGTGATACAATGGCTGTCGAAAGAAATGGTATAAATATTTATAAATTAATGCAATTAAATCAGATCGAAAAAGATAATTTAAAAGAGTTCCAAACGTTTTATTTTCTTTTTAGTTGAGATACAATCAATTACAGTGGAACCTCGCTTAAGAAAACAATATCGCTGGTTTTCCAAATATAATAATAAAAATAATCAATAAATGCCTTACTAAAACAATTACGAAGTTTTAATTTTGATACAATCCCCCGGTTCTATCAGACATATTTAGTAAAATATTCTTGACGCACTAACATTTTAAATACAAAAATGTTCCTCTCTTCTAATTTTTATACAATCCCCCGGTTCTATCAGAGATATTTAGTAGAATATTCTTGACGCACTAACATTTTAAATAGATGTTCCT
>BGPR01019594.1:0-29016 GCA_013235015.1 Araneus ventricosus
CTTTGGCTGAAGTGAGTGATCGCATGAACTGATAACGAATTTCTGTTGCTTCCAATACAATAAACCGGAGAGGGGAGTAACATTTTACTTACAGCATCTGGGTGGCCTGCTTTCTTCTGAAGATTTCAACCAGAGCGACCTCCATAAAAATACTATTGAAGAGCACCTCCATTTGTATGCAGAATGTGGTAAAAGATCTCCACTTCAATCACAGTATACATTTTCTGCTGCTGTTAAAAAAAAGTGCTAAATAACCAATTATATGCTCCAAGTGCAACTGATAAGAAGCGAACGTTGACGCGAATGACGGAGGGGAGTCGGGGAATGCTACAGTCCCTTCAGGGGCGGTGGGACATACGTCTTCCCACCCTCTCGTGGAAAAACTAAAGGCAAAAGATATTTTTATTTGGAAAATATTTTATTTTCAGGTGATAGAAATTCAAAAATATATCTCTTTTTAAGTAAAAAAAAAATTTAGGGTAGTGCGCTTCAAAGGGTTAAACTGTCTCGTAAACTTCCTAACAAAGATGTCTACCCCGACCCCAAATAAAAATTGCGAACCTAAGGGAATGTCCGGAAATCGGATTATTTATATTCCGACCGCAGAAACACGTAAAGACAATAAAACGAGCGGAAATAAAATACGCCAAGCGGGAGTGAAACGTGCCGAGCGCAATTTGGCCTTGCGTCATGGTCTGATGCAGAAAACCGAATATGCAATTTTAACATCTTTTTTCAACCGATTAAATCTGATATTAGGCTCAGATCCACAATTAAGGTTAGAAGACATTATATCAATTTCTTATCCATCTTAGTAATTGCGGTTATGAAGTATTGTGTTCAATTGCATGAGAATATTATTGCAGAGAGCAATATTAACATTTTTGGTTAAGTTATGAACAAGCCCGTAGAAAATGTAAAATATTATTATTTTTCATTTCTCGTTCAAAAGTTTCTTTTTTTTCAAACCTGGCAGAGAGTTTGAAAATTCCTGACATGAAAAAGAGAAAGGTAAAATGCACTATTCTTTCTAGGTGTTCGATGTCTGAGATGGGGAGCCAACAGTCGCTATCGAGATTATTTTCAGTTGTCGGTAACTGCGGAAATGTATGACATTCGGATATATCTTTTATACCTTGTTTGATAATTTTTCGAATTAATTAAGTGCGTAAGTAAGAGGCATGGTTGCAAAACGGCGAGGTTGCTACATGCTCGTTTCAAACTGTAGCTCACAAATGAAATACCATTTTGGTACGAAACGAGCTCGTATGTGCATAAAATGTATAAGTTTTGTTTCTGTTGTGAAATTACTGTGATATTTTAAAATGTTCATCATACGGAAGTTCATATTTTAACCGTTCAGAGGCTTAATATTTCCGCAGTCTGCCAGATATATTAAATGGTAATTTTATTCATGAGTAACAGTTTTCTATGCCTCTTTGGCAGTTACTAAGCTGTAGCGAATGTTACAGACTGTTAAAATAAAACTGTAAATATGTTTTATTGAGATTTTCAATTCTCTAATTACAATGCTTGTATCAAAATAAGAAAAATTATGCAGATCTTCAGTTGTAACATTGTTTCTATATATGCAGTGAGAAGGCATGGAATGTTTATTTACTGATATTATTACATTTGCGTAGAATTTGTAGCTTTCAACTGCATCTTCTGATGAAGATATTTTTGTAAAACCATGTTTAAGTAAACCAGTTAAGTCAGTTTTCTTTTATGAGGGAAAAAAACAAATTAAAAAAACCATTACTCCCTATTAGCACAATATATTGTACTATATCGCTACGATGTTGGGCGATATTCTGAATGCTGCACGACGTCGTGAAGCTGTCGGAGCGATAGCTAATACGGCTGTTTTAAAGAAGTATTAACACTTGTGTTAAGATTAATTGCTTCCTGAGACAAAATAAAATTACAATGATTTCACCCATTTTTTGCGCTTTATTTCTGCATTCATTTTTATCAGTATATAATATTTCTACCATCAATCTTTCATATTCATTTATGAATTGTCTTAGTGAATCGATACACATTTTATTTCATAGGACACCGGTAATTCAAATGAGCATGAGCAAATGAGTTTTCATCCTTGTATCTTTTTGACAACATTGTGTTCAATACAAATCCTTTCTACATGCGAAGAATTTCATACAATGAAGCCAAAAATTCAGAATATCTGCTTACAACAATCGCGAAATACAAAAAATCAAAATTGTGGTTTTTCATTAAAAGTTCTATTTTTGAACTTGCCATTTCAAAACAGCAACATATCTTTCTGAAGACCTAATTCTTCAAAACTCACATCGGATTAATCATTGTTCATTTTAATTATTAAAGCTAATGTTATAACATATCATCACATGTTTACAACTTCGAAAATGAATGAAAATTCCATGAATTGCGTAATTATTTCATAAGGTGTCATTAGACCTTTGACGGCCGTAACGGCAAAGTTGGCCCATCATGCAAACTGATAGATGACGGCCGAGCGCCTGAAAAGTCGTATGCTTATTTCCTTCACCTTTCTCAAGGGTGTCGGTAAACGGTGCGGGGCAATCCTATCTTCTTAACAATGTTTCTTTTGCAATGCCACTCTTGATTGTCGTCTCCAATAAGTGATCGAGATTTCATCTCAAACTAAGTCCGACATAGTTTTAAAATAAAAATCACCTGTATTAAAAACATATATTTATTTTTACAGTATTTTTCTATGGCGTTTAAGCTAAGAAGTAAAATTCCTTTCTCAAGGAAACAACAGTGGACTTCTTTCGTTCTTCGTACTGATCTCCTTTTGAGATCCTCTCTTTACCAGAATTATGGAATTATGAATTTCTAATTCCAAAAAATCTGAATTAGAGCCATCTTTATATAGCACTTGAGGCTATGTCTCTGAGTTTTCAACACACATATTCAGATTTAGATGCGACATCTGTAACATACATAAATTTCCCTCATCAAATTTCATATGTTTGTATTTGAAATTGCTCCTTATTCTTGCCCTAGAAATTCTAAATTTTCTTTCACGTGTTGCACAACCTAGTAACCTTTCTGCTTTATCACCTAGTCTTCGTCGATGTTGCTTTGACAAGTACAAACTTACTCCCGATAGTTTTCAACTGCCTTTATGAAAATCATAGTACAGTATCATTTTAAGCAGCGGTAATAATTACATGATGATGTGAAGCACTAGAATGTTGAACATGATGACGAAACCTTTTCCAGAAGCGTAGCTAAAGCCGTAGTAAAAGCTGAAGCATTTGCACAGTTTAATGCGGTACCAGTCGAGATTAGTGAAAAATACCAAAGCTTCGAGCAGGAACCGGACCCTGATAAACTGCTTGGAATGCAACTAAAGTAATTGTAAATTGAATTGTTCAGTACTGCAGGTTTATTAATCATAGTGTAATTAGCATTTCTTCTCCGTAGTAGCTCCTTATAGTGCCGCTTGAAGGGAAGTGTTTCTACTAAATTTGTTTATGCCAAGAACAAAGCCAAACAATGTACATGAAGTGCACCACTTTAAAATCGGCTTATATTTTATGGTTTCTTGAAATGTCCAACGATTGTTTGCACACTGTATATTTATATTTGGAAAAAATTAAGTATTTATATAGCTCTTCAAATGGGAATAAATAGGTTTCATGTCAAAATGATAAATCACCTTCTGCATACTTAGGAATTTAGATTTCAAAATGTTTAAAATAAAGACTACCAGTTTTATTATTGAAAAAATTTCAATATAAAATTTTAAAATTTTATTCAGTTGTAGAAATTGTCGTCGATTGATGCTTTGCTTTAATATAAAGCCTGGAGTTTTATTTCTTGGCTGGTAAATAAAAATTAGTTTTATTACCATTTGTTTCGGATGTGATATGGAAACGTCAATGTTGCAAACCTTTCTCAATATCTCCATATTTTTTATTACCATTTCCAACGAAACCCAACCTAAATGACTCCAGTATACATTCTGGATATCTTTATTTTTTATTTATTGAATTGTGGAATTATGAAAAGTACGCCAGGAAAAATATCAATGATCTCTTCAAAATACCTATTTTTCAAGATCCTCCATATAAGAGCAGTAAGTTTAATATGTTTTTCAAAACATTCACCAAATCTGAATTTGATTGACTTTACCAATTTGTAATATTTTAAAATATTATTTTCACTTTTTTATATGAAATAATAAAATTTTGTTTTATTTTTGTACTATTTCTGTAGCAATTCAAAATGTTTATCATATGGTATAATTTGACAAAATATGCACAATTTTTGTTTTCCCGAATCTTGATAGATTAATTCCCGAATAATATGATTTCATAAGAAAAATTATTTTTAAAGAAATTGATTAATCTTTCGTTATTACTGTCGAACTACATTTTTTATTGTCATTATCGTTAATTTTTATGAACTGTTAATATACTATAAAGGAGACTTCGCGTTAAAAAAGTTAAGGGGAAATTCAGTTTTTCAAATAATTGACAGTGTTTACTAACTCAACCCCTAATGAATGATGCAACTTCGTTTCATTTAGTATAATCTAAACAATTTCATTTATTTCCCAATTTCATTATTAAATAAATTGTAGGATAAATTTATACCTGTATTCATTAATGATCGCCTAAAAATTATGTATAAAATCTAATTCGATTTCATGTCCTGCAATTTTTTTCTTTTTGCTCCTTTCCCGTTCCTTTTGGGTTGAATATATTGTAAACCGACAAATGTATCGATATATTTAAGAAATTGAGCGGTAATACATGGTTAGTAATCGTCAATGATAGTCAACAAGTATTTGGATTCGTCAGAAGATTGTACTGATACTGGACACCATATATCTAAGCGGTCCCTTTCCATAGCAAAATTGGTGGACATTTCATTGATTCTTTGAGTGATACCACAGTAGCTTTCGAAATGGTAACACTATTTCGTATTTGAATTTTACGCGGTACAAATTAACAAGCCAAAAAATCTTACGAGCTTTAATGATGAGATATTAATGTTTATATCTACAGTGTCGAAATATTATGTGACATTTTGCTTCTTTTAACCAGGGAGGACGCGCATGGGGCCTACAAGGCCAAGAGGCAGCAAGAATTTATTACGGAAAATTAACCCCTCAACGGAAAATTTCCAGATTCACAGTATCTGCATGAAAGGTAATTTACTTGCTGACCAAAGGTATTTCAAGAATTTCTCCTCATTTGTGATCTCATAAAACAGAAGGTCTGGCCTCTCAAGCCGACGCGCGGTTGCGTATCTGTGTTGGATTGCTAAACAGAATAGATAGAACGAGACAATTTATCGCATTTCGAATTACAAATGTGAAATGGAAAGACTAGCAAAGATTTTAACTGAAATATCAACTAATTAAGAATCGATTACTGAAGAAAATAAAGAAATTGTTGATGTTAAAGTAGTTAGAGATTCATAAGTCGAATTCTGAAAGGAATTAGGCAATTGATCCTAAATTTTTGAATTTAGAATTCTGGAGTGAAAATGGTGTAGTAAACGGTAAGATAGCTTCAATTAAAAAATGGTTTGAAAAAGAAGTTCGCAAAAATATGAGAACTTTCACACAACATCGTGTTAAGACCTCTCGAGTATTTTGATAAAGCAAAAGTTGTGTAATAGTTGAAAATTCATGGAAATGTTTATCGATGAGACAGAGATGTATTAATATCTATATACAGGCGAATTCAGGTAATTTTGGATGGTAAAGTCAATCGTTTCATAAATACTTTGGAAGTACAAGCCTGCTTTGATCTTCTTCATCTAAATGCACAGCCCAGAAGAGATTTATCCGAAAATAATTTTTTAATACTTAATACTTTGTACACCAGCACATAAAATGTTCCCTCTTAAAGAAAACAAGATCCAGGGCCTATGAAACGGAATTCATTTGGACAGTGTGATTCAGTACGAAATTTATAGTAATGGGTCATGAAGCAGGGGAGCAGTTATTTAAATTTTTCTTTTGGGAATGACCAGTTTTGTAGATCGTTTTGGATATGGCCAGTTTTGCAGCTGTGTGAAATCTAGATAAATACGCAAAATCTTATTGAAAACACAAGACATAATAATATTTGCAAAATATTATTTAAAAAAGGTATATATTTTTACCATAAAATAGCTTGAATCATAAAAAATATTCTTATAGCCACATTTTCTTCAAGGTTGCACTAAATATTCTCTGTGTGTTCCTGAGGATTTTCTTCCCACTATTCTTGTCCTTTAACTCCTGTTTGTAAAATGCTTCTGCACAAAACCTATTTGTCAACACTCTTTCAATTTGGTTCAAAAAACATCGTCAGTAATTTTGTACAATATGACATAGTTTTAGAGGGTTCACGAGTAACCCTCTGACTACTAAGAGTTCCCAAAATCTGAGTACAGTTGTATACGGAGGTTTGCTTACTAATTGATAGGCGGAATGGATTCATTCCCCGTTTCCTCCTCACTACGGACGGTAGGAGATATGAATGGCAGGCATTTCATCTCTTATATCTCTTAAGGGTCCCTTTAATGACCATTCGCCCAACTGCCTTCTCATCATTTCGGAACAGCAACCTGCCGAATTCCGCCCCACTAGTATAGAAGTTGCATGGCCGGCTGCGGTCGGCTTAGGAGTCAGAGTGTTAAGCCTGAAATCTCGACGCTAAGCTTACTGGTCGTGATATGTTTCCTTCCCTTCACAACTTATTTTGTCTCACCTGTCTCAGATCTATGAAAAGCCTATCCTTTCACCAATATTTTATTATTTTGTTTTGTTTTAAAAAATTTTTGGACCGAACGAATTTCAAATGTCATCTTGCAGGTTGTTGTATGAAAGTGCTGCTGATTTTCATCTAATCATAATCGAGATAATCCCTCTCTGACTTTTAAACTGTCCCACTTTCAGAAAGAATTTCTTCTCAACGAAGAACTCATTTTTATTTTCATTTTCTTTTCAATATGTGCAAGCACGCGGTGTGTGGGAATAAAAGAATGTTCTGGATTGAGAACTCTATCTTCTTAGATTGCTTAACCAACAACATTAAAGCATAATCATCGGTGTGGTTGTTATCCCTTTGGTCTCTACACCTATCAGCCATACATATCAGGAGCTTAACACCTATGAAGTTCGTATTCTGACGCCAATGAAACAAACCTGATGAAATTTCATTGGAAGCTTTTGGGAATTTACGTCCAATCAAGTGTATATGTATTCTTTATTGTTGGTGCAGGGATCTTCCGATGAGACCTGTACAAAGGTGGTATATATACAGACAGATATCTACTATAATTTGCCAACACGACAAGGATTTTTGCTAGAAAAAGTTTTTCGGAAATCAAAGTGTAAGATAATTAGGTCCTCCATCTTTCATATTCTAATGAAAAAAACCCGCACCTCGCTTTTTATGCATTGTGGATTCCAGAGAGGGACCAAGGGGGACATCAACAATCTTTCTTATTCGAATTCAGCAACGCCCACAGTCTCGAAATGACTTTCCTTGTTTTATCAAAACGTACATGGTCATCGCACTAAAAACTGCTGATTTTTTCAGTTCTGTGGCTTCTGACGATCAAGATGTTATTTCAATTACCGAGACATGTCTTTCTGAATATATCGATTCCTTGGAACTTTTTGACAATATATACCTGATATTCCGAAGGGTCTGTGGTTCCTCATGCAGACGTGGTGGTGGTTTTCTTATTGTTATCAAAAAGTGTTTTTCTCCCCGTATTTTGTATTTTCTGGATTGCATCTCGGGGCTATCTGGATTTCAATCAAATTAAATCACAGGTAAAAAAATGCTGGTTTATGTTGTTTATTTTCCCCCTTACTCTCGTACCTACATGTATATAGAATTTTTTTATTGTTTCGAAAGATTTGGATTTGTTGATTATATTTTCATCTGTGGTGATTTTGATTTATCTATATATGAAGAGTTTGGTGATCACAAGAACCCAAATATAAATGAATTATCCAATTTTATCAATCTTTAAAATTTAGGCTAATTTAACAATACTTTTAATTGTTATAATACATTTCTTGGTTTGATTTTAACTGATATTGATTTTAGTCATATTTCTTTCTGGCACAGTGATAGTCCTTTGCAAATATCATCCTGCTCTGCTATTTTCCGTATGTTTTGTAGCTGTGTACCTCAATTAGAGGAATGTAAATAACTTTAGATACGATTTTAAAAGGGCTGATTTATTTTAACTATGTAGTATTTGTTCCGTGGGATCGATTGCAATTTTGTGCTTGATTTTTTTTAAATTATGTTTTCAGGCGAACCGTTCCTTTTTGAGACAAATTGCTACTAAGAGATTTCCCTTTTGGTGCTCAATTGAAAGTAGGAGATTGTTAAAAAAGAAAACTATGGTCCTCAGGTTAGCTTTAAAAAGTGAAAATCCTTATTCAACCGATGAATTTAGAATTTTCCGCTCTGCTGTTAAGCATAATATCCAAAAGGGTAATAACACATATCTGCGGCTCACGGAAAATAATCTATTCCCAAATCCTAAATAATTTTGGTTTTATTTTCAAAATAAAAACATCAATTTCAAATAAAAATTTATTCCATAATAACATGCGTTATGAAAATGATGTCGTTATCGCAAATGCTTTTGCTGACTTTTAAAAAACTGTTTTCGAGCCTAGCAGAGACTATGACAAAAATTACGAGTTCAAGGGAAACTGCGTCAGTGATCTTGTCAAAATCGACAGCGTTATTTCTGATGATGTGCGATCAGCGAATTAAAATCTTTCCTAACTGTTGGTGCGGATAATATTCCTTCTTTTATTACTAAAGGATGCGAAGAGTTTTTCGTTTATCCCCTTCTTATTTTGTTCCACTTATCGTTGAGAACAAATGTATTTCCTCATGTCTGGAAGCAAAGAAGGATTATTAATGTTATTAAAAAGGCGATAGACAGGATTGTAAAAATTATCGACATATTGCTATTTTAAGTCCTATGTCTAAGATTTTAGAAAGTGTAATCTATAAAAGGGTTTTCAACCAAATTTAAAACCTAATTTCTTCATCTCAATAGCGTTAAGGAGCATTTAACAACGGGTTCATTCCTTTACGCTCAAGATCTACTAATTTATTTTGCTTGACAAATAAGATTATTTCTTCAATTGAAATTGGTTCTCAACTTGATGTTATTTACACCGACTTTTCTAAGGCCTTTGACTCTATCAATTTTGGCATTCTTTTAAATAAGTTACATGGTATTGGTTTTTGTGTAAACCTGATTGATTGTCTTCATTCGTTTTAGGTAATCGGACAATCTATGTTTATTTTAATTATGCTGTTTCACATGAGTTCTAATCTTGCACCTGTGATTTTTATTTTATTCATTAACAACCTTACTTGTGTTTTTAAGTACTCTGAGTGTCTTTTATTTGCTACCGAATTGAGATTGTTTAGTTCAAAAAGTTCCAGTTTAGATGCGGTTCTTTTACAAAGAGATCTTGATTGTCTTTATAAGTGGTGCACAGACAACAAGTTACACATGACCATTGCAAAATGCAGCATTCTTAGTTATATGGGGCATTCGGGCAAGACGACGAAGAGTGTAAGATGACGAATTGGACTATTCTCGAAAATTACCATTGATAAATGCCTCGATTCTACATCATCACTATAGCAACAAGCTACCCGTGTTATACCAAAAGATTCCACGCCGTTTTTAGTGTGATTCACATTAAGCGGTATTGTGTTTTTGAGTTGTTCTCACCTAACATTCAGTTGCTGCTTTGTGAGATATAGCTTTCAAGGAGTAGATATTTTTAATTTATATATGTGATATTCGTAAAGAGCTGATGAAAACGTATTCAATTATGTATTATTTTAATTTTTCTGAAGAGCTGTTTGAAATAAAAAAGGTGAATTCGGGTAAGTTCACGAATCGGCTGGAGGGTAAGATGACGAACCCTTCCATGCTAATTTATAAGCTCATCCTGCTACCTGACCGCCACTTGCACTTCATGCATCTCATTGGCACTACAATGAAAAATGAGCATCTCAGAAAAAAGGAGAAAAAGGAAAAAGAAGATAAACTAAAACTGTGACAGTTGAAGTTGGTTGAAGTTAATAATACTAAAACGCAACAAACTTTGTAAAAATTCTACAAAAAAAGAAGAAAATAGCTAATCGACACTTCGACATCTAATGATCTGAATCTGAAGACTTAACTAATTCAGTTGAATTTCCTTTCCTAGACGCTGATGACAATCTGTACCCAGAGAACCTCGATAATCAGAATGCGTCATTCTCTGTGAGCTAAGAAAAAAGGAATTGGGATTCCAATGTTTTATGTGCAAGTTCTGGCCCAATTCCACCAGTCTGTTATAAACTCTAAGCCCATGGCTGTGTTACGACATTTGTAATTCATTTCATTTCTTAAGATTTTAATATAAAATTTCGATTGATAATAATTTCATTCGTTTTATAAAGTTACCTTAGTCCGATTATGTTTGTTTTCTCTTATGTGCAATTTGTTGTGATCAAGATGTTATCTCAGCAGTTTTAAATAATTTTTTGATAGCATATGATTTGAATTAAATTGTTATCTCAGTTCGTCATCTTACCCGCCTGACGGTAAGAAAAAAGTTTCATTTTAGAAATAAAATGTCTTTTTTTTCTAAAATGAAATTTCGGGGTCTCAAATTTGAAAATAAAATTTAAAAAAAATATCATTTTAAAGTAAAGAGTTGCAAGTAGATTTTGCAGAAGCAATTATCCTCCTGCAACGAATGTTTAGGTCACAAAAAATCCCCAAAGCTTCAGGTCACCATCTTACCCGATTTTCCTCTACATGAAAAACTCACCCTTTGAATCATGTTTATAAAATTAACAATCTTGTTGTAAGGAGTAGCAAGAAGATTTTACCGAAACAATAATCCTCCTGCAAGGAATATTGAGGTCAGGAAAAATCCCCAAAGCTTAAGTTCGCAATCTTACCCGAGTTTACCCTACTCGAAAAACTGAGCATTTGAATCATGTCCTTAAAATTAACTATCTTTTTTATCACGCTCAGATTCAGTCACGGATCTTGGTATCATCTTTAAAACTAAACTTGACTTTTCCCAACACATTGATTCCATGGTCTCTAAGGCATATCGTACGTTTGGAATTCTTAAGAGCAAAACTAGGGAATTTTCCAGTAAACTTTACTTGAGAATATTGTACTACATTCATGTCCGACTCAATCTGGAATATTGTAATATTATGTGGGACCCCAATTGCCGAACTATAATTCAATTTATTGATACTTACTTTACAAGAAAAATGGATTTTTTTGCAGGATGTATCTTCTTCACGTCTTCTTGATATCTTTAATATGCCTTTTTTATGTTCCAGTCGTAATGTTTTCTGCGTTCTCTTCTTTTACAAAGTCATTAATGGTTCGATCGATTTTAATGATATTCTGAGCTCTATAAATTTCACTGTGACTGCCAGATCTTTGTGTGTGTGAGGACCTCTCCCTTTTCCAAATGTATATTCGAGATTTAATTATGTTAACAGGTTCTCTTTGTACAAATTTTATAGAACTTTTAACGGGTTCTCTGATGAATTTGATTTTTATTGTATGTCTCCTGATATTTTTAATTTGAATTGTGTACAACTTATAAATACATGATCTGATATTTTACTTTTTTACGCTTGATTATAAATAATGTTGACGATTTTTATGCGTTCTACATTTCTGTGTTCTCAAGTATTCAACCGTTATTTGTTGTTATTGCGTGGGTCTGTGTTCAATTTTTGTGCTTTGAATTGATTTTTATCTCTCGTGTGCATTTTCTTCTTCAAACCCTAATGCGTGTTTTTGTATCTTGTGCTGGTATATATTTAAATTGTTAATACTTGCTTTTTTAAATGTTTTTTGATTTAATGTTTTAAATTTAAAAGCAATTGTGTGTGTTTTTTACAATATTATTTTGACGGTATGCAACGTGGAATTTTGGAATCTTAGTGTGTCTTTTAATATTTTTATGATTGCATGTTTTCGTTTTAAATCATTTATGCGTTTACATTTTTATAATTATTATGGTTTTGTGCTTTGAACTTTTGCATTTTCTGCATTTAACTGTTTTCCATAATACGTTTTATATAATATAATATGTTTTATATAATATAATTCAAGACAATGTCTACGCTCGACGCCCCATTTCCAAACTTCTATTTAACATCACTGTATGGATGCTGACTTTTATGGATTAAGTGGGAATTAGGCCCATGCCTATGCCTAATTTTGGATGCAGTCGGACACAGATCCTCGAACATTCTGCTAACGAGGACTACCGCCGTCCCCTTTAGAAGTCAGAAGCAAACATTAGAAAAAATGAAATGAATTTAGAAAATAAATTCTAGGTCTTGGTTTTTAACATTTTTTACCGGTTTAAAGTTAACAACTTAAATAAAGATTTATTCTAAAACAAATAATGACAATGTAGTCAGTTTTCAACACTTCTATATATGTATAACACGTACTCTTCAATTTCTTTTGGCTCCATAAGTCTATCGAATATTCACCTGGCGTCATTATGAAGACACTCAAATTATAATTGCATCAAACTATTATTAACTGGTTAGATGTAACTGGCTACCTAGATGAAGTTGAGAATTTTATTGTAATTATTTTATGAATTTCCAAATTTATGTTCTCAGTCTGGTTTTGGGGTACTTTCCCCCCGTTCAAAGTACAGAACTTACGATTTGTTCTGATAAAAAAATGTAGCCAGTTTACAACACTTCAAACACATATTCTGCAGTTAGTTTGGTCTCCATAAATCAAACAACAATATTCACTTGACATCATTATCCAGACGCTAAAAAAATTACAGCATTAAACCTATATTTATATTATATCTATTTAACAACTTAGATGCTGCATCGAATTTAATTTCAAGGATCTTCTAAAATTCAAATTTTCATTATACAATGGATTCCTTCTATATTTCGCTCACAAACACAGTCCCAAACACAAGAATGTTTATCTTGTCAAATATATTTTTGTTGAAAAATTAATGAGAGCTCTTTCTAGAGTAGTTGATCATTTTTTATTCGTTGAAGGAATACGTATCTGTAATTTGCAGGATACCGATTAGTGGTTCGTTAAGTCTAATCTTGCGAACTGAAGAAAAAATGTACTGAAGCTGAAATTTGATACTGAATTATTTATAATCAAGTAATCACAAAGGTAGATCAAATTTATTGAAAACAGCATTAAGGACAAATTTAAATGGCTTCTTAAATCAATTTACAAGATTTCGTAATAATATAGGTATTTAATGTCCAGAACGACGTGCCCTAGTGGCACAAAGATATAGTACAATATTTTACGATATTAAACATTAATCTCAATATTGTCCAATATCATATAATATTATATAATATCCAACAATATTGTACAATATCGGGCAACATGTTGTGCTACCTGTGTGGACTGTGCAGTCAGGAGCTTCTAATTTGATGTTCGAATCAATAGTGACTGCGATTCGCGGTTACACTACCTCCTATCTTGACGTTCGAATCGACTAACCCGGGACATGTACTTCTGCATCCTGTAGTTGGCAGTAACTGTTAAGTTTTTTCTGATGACACTTCTGCGAAAATAAAGAAAACTTTCCTTGCCCTGAGTTAACATGCATATTTAGGGAATTTGAATTAGCCACTGAAGTATCAAATGGTAATCAGAAAGATTTTTAACTAAGTATATTTAGTGTTAAAATTTTAAAGATATTATTAAAATCGGTATAGAATTCGACCAAGATCTGTCAGAATCGCAAAATGTCAATAATTTCGAGTTGTCTGAATGTCTAATTTTGTTATATTTACGTCCCATTCTCAGCAACCCGAAGGCTAGTTTGGGACTGACTTCGAAACTTTTAACCTCGATCAGATGACGACGACGACACCCCATCCAAGTTTCTGCATCACACATACGGGAGGGCATTTCGCCCCTAAGGATTTATCGTGCATCATACCCGCTTACACGGCGATTCTTCGGTTGAATCCAGTTTCGAACCTGGAAGCCTCAGGCCCGAGGTCGGGGTCTTACCACCAGGCCGCCGATGCCCTCATGTGCGTCAGGGATGCATATCTTAAAATCGCACTATCCTTTAATATTATTTGCAATTTTACATTCAAATGAATATCCTGAAACACCTAGATATAGAAGACAAACGAAAAATACGAAACTCCAACTGAACAATAAGTCAAGTTAATTGCTTACACTGACAGATTATTGCAAAAGGTACACTATTTTTGCGTTGTTTCGAAACCAAGACATAAACCTTAACAAACAGGAAAATTTTTGTGAGTTTCCTTTAATCCTATTTATCATATCGATAAAATACATGACGCGCATGCCTTACGATTCCGCCTTACTTTCTACAAGTATTAGATTCGCATTTTCTGTATTTCCACAGATATTAATGAAATAAACTCGTTTATTAGCGTGAGCAATAGCACATGAGGACAGCGATTCCTCCCATACATTGCTACGAAATTCCGATTCGTCTTTGCGTAACTTACCCCTGCCAGAAGTTCGTAAGCGCTTAATCGAATAACCCTGTATGTGTAATATACCGAAAATAACTGTATAATACTTGAATGTTTAATATATATAGGACTTTACGCGTGCGCGTTCTTGTGTGAATTTGTGTTTGAAAGACTAAATTAACTTCATAAGAAGTGACAACAGCGCATTAATTTACAGCGTATCTTTTCGTAAAATGACGAGCGTCAATCAAATTATGAAATAGTTCAAGAATTAAAATTGTTGTTGATAATTTTAATATGATTGTATTAATTCTTCTAATTTTAACTGATGTTTATTTGCAATTAGCATATTCTCAGAGGTAGATCTTCTCACACAAAAAAAAAAAAATCAATATAGTTTATTTAATGTTTGCAGTGTGTCAGAGCAGTTCTTTTTTTTATTTCGGTGAGAAACGTTTTCTTGATTTGTCTTTTGTATAAAATACTCAAAGAAAAAGTTTTTATTTTGCACATTCAATTAATAGCACGTCTTCCTTCTTCATTATTTTATTGCAACTTTTAAGAAGAGAAGTGAACATTAATTTCTATGAGGAAAAATTGTTATTAGTTACAAAAAATTTTAATAGCTATCAAAGTTGTTTGTTTATAAATTTCATTTAATCAAATCATAATATCTTATTTAAATTTAAAACAATATATTCATTAATAATAATTATAATAACTGAACGCATATAGAAAGTGGGATAGATGGAGTAATTTAGAATAAATTTTAAAATCCTTTACAGATCAAATCTGATATAACTTTAACAGCCTCAACACGCTCACATAGAAGAAGTTAGAGCAGTGTTAGTTCCTGTTTATGTTCTAAACGGAAGGATCTCTCTAATAAAGTTAAGAAAGCATGATTGCACGATTACTTAACACACAAGAAATAATCAAGTTTTGTAACAAATATAGCCTATTTCTTTCTTCAAAAGAAAGTATTTTTAACGAAAATAGATAACTTTTCTCATATATTTCTTTAGTAGATTAATAACCAAGAGTATCTTTGATGACTTTTTTAACTTGAAGATTAGACAAAACGTCTGAGCATGGCTCTATCTGCCTGCAGTTTCGTTCCGAAATCTTTATAAGAGAAATAAATATATTGGTTAAAGAATTTTTAAAATTGTTAACTGCGTTTTTAAAATTTTGGCATTTTACACCTAAATTATAATACGCAATTGTACATTTTCAAAGAATTTGACTATTTAACAACGCATTATTATGATACTGATATAATTTCAATTAGTTCTATACTTTGGAAGACCACCTTAAGCTTACAGATATTTTATAAAGGAATAAATTTCCTTGTATAATCTATTTCTGGCCATTTCAGACCCCTTTGAACAGTGATTGATTACCCTTGATGTTAGTTTGTGTTTTAAGAGAGAACTATTTTTGAAGTTGAATTAAGTAATTAAAAAATACCTACCTTGAAATGATATGCCATAATAGCGATTAGCCGGTATCTAGTCAAAGATCGCATCAAAATTAAACAAAACTTTTGACACGATTATAAAATTTTTTTGTTTCTGATTAGCTGCTCTATTGTGTATTTTTATCGAAGGAAATTATAACAATTATTTCTTAATTCAATGAACCACTATTTATAATATGAAACACAGTATAAAATGGTGAATAATTTGGCACATCACAACTTCAAATGGTTGAACTTTTGTCTCTTTATTTAAATTGCTGCTTTTAAACCTGAAAGTTTAAGGGCAGCATAAGTATGAAAAAGTGAATTAGAATCGCTGGTATTTCGTTATAACAGAGAGGGTGAGAGATTCTATCCATGCGTGATAAGCAAACGAAGCCCCATTCAACGTGCAGTTTATTCTTACAAGCGCCTGATTTTAAATTGTGAAAGTATTTCAGTTTCTCTTACAGATAAGAACATTTTCATAATCATCTATGCGTATCTTAAGTAAAATCTTTAAATTATTCAGTGATACGAGAGATTTTAACTTTCAAATTTAATAGATGTTTGAAAACCTATGAACTATTCTTTAAAGTAATAAAAAATATTAATATACTAATACTTCTAATAAGTTTTTCTTCCATATATATAAAATATATAACAATCGTCTTTGTCTTGCAATTGCTGTAATATTTTAAGACTATCATGACGCGAACATTTTCTGCGATATCATACATTATACACTTGGAATGCTTAAAGCTATGGTTTTCCGATGCATTCTTTTGCAAAAATATTAGGCTCATGAATACAAATATTAAAAAATATATACTATTACTATTTTTTTGTTATTTTTGCTTCATCTAGTGTGGCAATACGTATGTTACGTTGAGTTAAATGTTATATGAATTCTCAAATTCTAGTTCGTTTTCTGCGTGTACTGATCAAATTCTCTCCTTACATAGTATTCCTGCTGTAATTTAATAAGGAATATTCATATTATACTTTAGATAAGTTTAATACATCTTAAAGTGGTCATTCAAAGTGTGGTTGTAAACAAAATATCGTATCAGTGTTGCCACGCTCACAATCATTCTTTCTGATGTCATAAGAATTAGACAACTTTATGGGCATGTGCTCTGAAGATATCTCCAAATTCGTTTCCTGCTCACAAGCACTTTTAAACACTGTCAGACAGCATGCGTATTACATTGTATCTAATAGTGTATAGATAAACTCGTTCCAGCTTGAATAAGCTATCAATCGTAGCTCCTACAAATGCTATCTTCTATCTCAAATGAAATACTCTTAGTAAAACGCTTGACGAAAAACTGGAACTGAATAATCTTGCCTCTCAAAAGTCGCATAAATTTCATTAACTATTTTTCCTTAGTCATCAAACTCTACTGTATTGAATATTTCGTGAGTTTCTTTTGTATTACTTCAACTTGATACTTTAATTAAAAATTGAAAGTGTTTCGGCGAAAAAGAGTCCGATTTTTCAAATGTCTGGTAAATAATACAAAACACTTGAAAGTCCAAAAATCTATATAAAATATATGTTTTTATGAATTTCACAATATTTTTTGATGTGATACTTATTTTACACTAAATATACTTAAGAAAAATATAAAGATTTATCAACAACTTGCCACTATTGGCGACCACTTTTCGGTCACGGGATCTTGGATATCCTATGTATTAAATTGTTAATAAGGAAATCATATATATTTAAAATTTCTCCTCTATTGTTTTATAACAGTAAAAAATATAAATTTGATGCAAATTGCAATTCACTCGAAAATTCTTTATCGTTTTCAAAATAAAGTATTTTAATCGCTTTAAGAATTTCAGCGATTTTGAGTTAAATATTCATACATATTGAAATTTTAGAGAAAAAAATTATTTGGTCCACTTTTCTTATCAGAATTGACTTGATCGATCATGAATTTCTACCCGAGGATAAAGCCGTTAAATCGATAATCTTTCAGGAAGTTCTGGAAAACTTCCTGGTACGCATTAGGCCTCTTCGGGCGCAATTATATCGGATTCAATTGTTGAATCTTTTTCAAGACAACGCCCATCTGCATAATCCGATACGAATTTTTCGCTCAACGTAAGTGACTCTTCTTCAACATTCACCAAATTCTCCACGCGTACAGACTCCTTTTTGTTCCCTTTCCTCAGAAGGGTCCTGAAAGACCTACGCTTTAGAGACGTACCAAACATCCCAGAATGTGTGACGTCGTCGCTTTGAGTGATTCCGAAAGAAGCATCCGATGAGAACATCCATCAGCTTTTGCACTCGTTGTGAAAAGTGTGCTCTAGATAATGACGATTACTTCGAATGTCAATAAAAGTATTTTGTTTCCTCTATTTTATGTGACCAATTAATTAACCGCTATTAAAGTATCCCTGTCACTCATATGATAAAATTAAATATAAAGGTCGTCGACTGTAATCGTGGCCCAATAGCTTAATTTCTAAACCGTTTGAGATAGGCATATGCTTGCCGTTATAAAAATGCTCCAAATGAGTTAAATATTATACTTTATGTTATTTTAGCCAAGAAATATACTGCTGAGAATATCACAAATTCTACACTTTTATGCAGTCCTCCGGGGCTACGTTGAGTGTGCAATTTCATTGGACAGGACTTTTTAGCCTACTTCGGCGCTGCAGTGAATCTTTTATCTTAAAGCCAAGATAGCGTTGTGCTGTCGAGGCTGTTTAAAGCTAGCCGCGTGTTTGCGAATTCTTATCCGGTAAAACAGCTTAGTATAGCTGTGACTGCCCCCGTTCGTGCAGTGCTACATTTCTCCACGCTGGACGAAAAAGGTGCCTTGGGATGACGTTTTTTATAAAGCAATAAATACAATTAAATTGATCTTTAAATTCATTTCCATTTAATTCTTTCCTTATGAAGCTGCTATTTTAATCGTTAGATTGAATGACGAATTTTCATTTTCCGTGATTATCAAACACTTTAAAGATCACTAATAGTAATAGCCAACTTTAGTATATAAGGTTACGATTCGTGCATATTTTGGTTTATTCGAAGTCAAAACAGTTTGTATTTCTAGATTGTTTTCGTTTACTGAACACGTGCGTATATTGTATCTCAAGAAACCGCTAATGAATAATTTTTGAAGTTAATAATTGACTCATGGACTTTACTCCTGTATCGAATGAAAGATATAATAAAACATTTTCACTTTAGAAAAGCTAGGCGTGAGCTGATCAGATTACTTTAGCTGTATTGCACAATTTTTGTATTAGAAATTAATCTTTTATTTTATTTATAGTATAAAAATGGATTTTCTCATTTGCTGTACTTTTTTCTAGACTCAATTCTTCTTAATTTGAGTTTTTGTTCCCCTCAGCCTCAAATTAGCCAAGTTCGAATATTTTTATCAATATTCAGTCTAAAAGTATTTTTCTAAAATTAATTATACAATTCTTAATTCAGCATATTTTAATATCTAATGTTGGAATATTTCTCTCTCTCTCTCTCTGAACTTTTCGATTCATTGAATGTTGTTTAGAAAATAATACATAATCAGCAGTTAAGCCTAAAGAAAATCAGGGAAGTGGTATCCTGCAGACTTTCTTGTATACTCCCAAGCAAATGTTTCACCGCACCTCCTACGAACAAAATTTTTGGACCTTCTCCAAGGTCTATCACACAACGAGCACTCAGATTTGTATTGCACTCGGAAAGTGTGGCAATGCGAAAGGGCGACAACACAACAAGAGTGAAATACACCGAACGTGAGCAAATATACAACATGGCGCATTTTGTGCATATTAGTATGATGATGAAAACCGAGTAAGGGTTTTGAACGCCTTTCTTCGACCGATTATAAAAAAAAAAATATATATATATATATATATATATATATATATGATTAGTGTTAGAATATCAAATATTAATCATCTCAGTTATTGCGTTAAGGAGATATCGTGTTCACATGCATTTCAATAAGTTGACAGATAGACACTCAAACTTTTGACGAATTTGGTCGAACATTTGATGCGGATCTACAATTTTGATGATAAAACTGTGTAACAAATTGCATCCATCTATCTATTTAAGTTTTTGTGTTATCGTGTTTACACAGACAGATGGTAGGCAGACTTTCCGCGGATGGACTTCATCCAGAATTTGACAGAAATCAAGAAATTTTGTTTAAAGACAACATGCCAAATTTCATCCGTCTTGTTCAATCTGTGTTTCGGTTATCGTGCTCACAGACAGATAGAGCGACAGACGGACACACATCATTCCAATATTCTGTCTACAAATTCGGACTCAGTGAAGCCTAAAACGTTGAGGTTCATCAAAATCTGGAAGTAGAATTTTTTTTCCGATTACAATACTTCATCTTTTTATGCTTTGTAGACAATAAAGTAAAAACCAGCATATTTTCTCTTCTACATCGAATATTCAATTTCTTTCGAATATTAATTCGAATATGCGAATTTAAATTGAATTGCTTACAACTTTTTTATTCATGATGTGTTTTAATTTGTTATGCGATACAAATTTTCTGTGCTCTTATGTATTTATTCTGACGTAGACATACGTCTCTCCATAGTGGTCTAATGATGTGTCGGGAAAGAAAAAAATTATGACGCTTTACCCGCTCAAGTTAAACGCTTGTAGCAGCCAAATAACATAGAGAGTTGGGTTTAGTTTCATTTAACAGAGAACGGAGTAAATTGAAGATTGCAGAAAGAAATTTAGAATTTGCAATTACATTTTAGTCGCAATCGAGCTGCAAAATTTGGCGAATATAACGAAACATATTGATGACGTGTCAACAAAGTTAAACGCTTATAGCTCCGCAACAGAAAAACATAGAAAGTTGGTTTTAGTTTCATTTAACAGAAAAAGGTAGACATCGCAGACAGCAAAAATAATTTTAAAATTTGGAGCAACATTTTAGTCACAGTTCGAACACGTGTTCAAAATCAAAGTTGAAAGTTCGTTTTAATCATGAAAATGTTTCATGACGTCACAGCAACCGATTCGGGCCCACGGGGATTATCTAAGTATTTTAGGCAATTCATCCATCCATCTTATGTACACGCGAAATATTTTGCTGACGTCACAGCGACCGATGTCCGCGTACGCAGACTATCCAGGTACAGTAGGAATTCATTCATCGATCTTACGTTCATGCGAAATATTACTTCTGAATTGTGGAATTATATCGAATTTCGCGCTAAAGTTAAACGCTTATAGCTCCTTAACCAAATAACATAGAGAGTTGGTTAAAGTTTCATTTAACAGAGAAAGGTGTACGTTTAAGTTTGCCAAAAGAATTTTAGAATTTGGAATCGAAGTTTAGTCACAGTCAAACATCACAGTCGAATTGCAAAGTTGGCGAAAATCACGAAGAATTTTACATAGATAGTCACATAGTCACACTAGACTAATCGTTAATATAGACTATAGAGTTAATAGTCATATAGAACTACTTTAGTCACAGAAAGCCACAGTTGAGTAAGGTAAGTAAGTCTACGCCCCTCAATCACAGTGGCCGTTTCGCATAGACAGCCTACAGTCAATTTTTTTTTATTATTGCTGCATCGTTTTTTTATGTCTTTATATGCGTCAGTGTTCAAATTTTTGCACATTGTTCTGGGATTTTTATATCTCGTGCGCATTTTCTTCTTTAAATTTTCAAACTCCTACTGTGTTTTCCAGTATATGGTACTAGTGTGTATATAAATTTGCTTTAGTTAAATGGTTTCTGGATTCAATGCTTTAAATTTTTGAAAATCTTTTAAATTTTACGATTGATTACTTAAATTTTTTAAAACATCCCTTCAGCTGGAAAGTTTATAGCCAAGGCCTTTTAAAACATTTGCAAAAAGGGGAAAACAATCACTAGTCTATATGATGATTTTTCCATGCATTATTTATTCAAAGAAATAACAGAAAAAATAATATCATTTAATAGAAAAGAAGATTCTTTTTAACCACCATTTGCACCAGCTCACAATTCTACAAAAAGAAGCTCACCACAAGCAGTTCACATGATTTACGCTATGACGTTCTTCCGCATGCTTCCTGTTCCCGAGATTTGGGTGCTTCGGATAACAACTTATTCCCAAATATGAGAAAATGGCTGACTGGAATGGAATTTGCATCGAA
Source organism: Araneus ventricosus (assembly GCA_013235015.1). NCBI lineage: Eukaryota > Metazoa > Arthropoda > Arachnida > Araneae > Araneidae > Araneus > Araneus ventricosus. The sequence goes on from BGPR01019594.1 coordinate 22,139, forward strand.
AGATGAGGCGATTGTCAGAACAACTGCCTGCTATGGAGAGTTAGACAAATCATACAACATGGGCGAAGTAGAAAGTCTCTAACATCAATGGACGAAGTGTATAAATTTGAAGGGAGACTTCGCTCAAAAATAAATATTGCTTATCCCGAATTTTATCTCATTTTTGTATTTAACTATTTGAAAGGCCTTTCAACCAACCGTCGTATTGGAATTAATTCTTACAAGAAAAATTATTATAAATAATAAGTTATTATAATTATAAATAAAGATATTAAGCAATATATAATATAAAATATTATAATACAAGCTAAGATTGTACAACAAAGATTTTCTTCTTAGTTTCTAATCATTGTCTTGCATTCGAACCATTGAACTTTTGCTAGTGAGTGACACTTACAAGTATAATATATATATATATCGCAACTATGGCTTTTCATGGATTTTGCTGATCATTTTCTTTTTTTAAAACACAAACAACAAGGTGTTCCTCTCAATGCTGGTTGCCGTTCCCTTGTTTTTTCACGTTGTGATGTATAATTTAGACTTCAAGACATAGTGACGATATATAACGATGATGATTTTTTTGGGCACGAGTATGCTTGGTGGATTATTAGCAGGCTTATTACATATTAACTATTTTTGGCAATGAAAAATGAAATGCTAAATCGCCGTAATGCGCACTGAGTGTATAATAATCAAACTGAAACATACAGACGTGAAAAAAAAATATCAAAATACACGAGCGAACGCGCGGCAGAAGCATAAAACAGTATGAAATCATCTTGAAACTCGGATAAACCCATTTAATCTTGAAGAGAGGGATCTCATAAAGGAATAGCAATGATTTTCAGACAGTTCTGACTTCGAATATGAAAACAGGGTATGAAAAATCCCTTTTGTCGTAAAATTTGCGCATGCGCGCCAGCTGGAAGGTTTATAATTGTATGATTTTTTTCCATTCCAAACATTTCTTAATACTACAGCCCAAAACTGGTGGTTTTTTTATAGGGTATGCTAACGACGTGACGCGATTTTGAAGTGGGATTTAAGCATGAAACCAATAATCTGAAGTGAGATTAAATAGTTAAGGTAAATATTATTTCAATTAAGGTAAGCATTTTTTAACATTTTGCTTTAAATTAACTTCTCTTTCTGAGCTTTATGAATCATTAAATTTTGTATAGAATATAAACTTTTCTCCCCTCGTTATACTCTCTTTATTAGAAAACAGTACAATCTTTGTTATAATTCGAGCAGTTAGTTTATTTCGAATATGCCTCTGTAAATGAGATCTTGTGATGTTTCTGCAGGTATAAGCAAATAAAATAATGACATTAAACGTGAAAACACAAATCAAAATGAATAGCATGAAAGTAAGATACAAACAAAGCATGTGCAGCGCGCAAAATGCAGCAAAAAACCAAGAAAACATTGAAAACACAAAAATCACCCAACAACATGGAAATTGTTTAGAAATTAAGATTGATCCAGTATGAATAAGTTTAAAGAATACACCAGATTAACTTTATCAATGCGTCATACATCTACGAAGATTTAAAGTAAAACAACAACAAACAAACAATACTTTTCTGTATGGGATTCGAACAAAAGTCAAGAAACATTCTTAAAGAGATTTACAAGAATCTCATGTGACCCAAAGCTTTCCAAATATTGAGAAAAGAAGGTAATCCAGAGATACTCTAAGAAATATTCCTTTAATGCCAAATAGCAGAAATACGGAAAAGACAAAAACTTACTTTCTACCTCCAAGAGATATAAAAACATGCACACTTGCTTTAAAAATGGTAACGATAAACAAATACTACTGAAAAAAGGACGCTACCTGAAGCTATAATTTCCAAGTTGCTTGTGTGCATCTTTGTTTGTTTCTATGGTGGGAGTCATTCATCTACTTCAATTTAACTTTAGAGAAAAAAATCTGTATTGCTGCAATCGACAAAATATTTTCTACATCTGCGAAACAATAGCTGTACTCTGAGTCCTGGGCGTTCTTCCCTTGCACATTCCACAGTTTGGGAATATCTTTCAGAGTGGAGAACGACCTACATTCCATTGAATTCATTATTGTATTCAATCACAGCCGATGCGAAGAGGCTGAATTTGTTGATAGGAGGTTTTAACTATATGCAGCCATTGAAATGTTTTAAAATGGTGTAAAACTGCAATATTCAAATCTTAAAATACTGAATAGGATATTATTTTAGCTTTCAACAATGGAAGAGAAACACGCAATTAAATATTCGTTTAAATAACGAAAACGGTTGGAATTTGATTGTAACAATGAAAAGTATTGTTATAAATTATGAAAAAAATTTAAAAAATTTATTAAAATTACAGCAAAAAATAGTATGACAACTTAAGTGATAGCATTCAAAACATAATTTTTTAAATCTTTCAGACGGTATAAAAATAAATTTTTGCTGTAGAATTTTCGGACGCTATTAAGGAAAATCCCCAAAATTTAGCTTAATTTCTAATTAAATAAAATTTAAAAATACGGCTCTTAGGTGCATATTCCCATCCTACAAAATAAGTTTGTACCGAATTTCAGGTAAGCATAGAAGTCTAGGTATACCGATCTGTCCTGTAGAGCACCAATACACACAGAGACATACATTCTCCTTTATTATTATTCGAGATAATGTATGGTATTTAGCATATTCAACCTATATAAAATTCAATAAAACTATTCAAAGTATCATGTAACGCATTATAAAAGGGCACCAAGAGCTTCAGCAGCAGGCGCCCACTGCATGCTTAATCAATCTCTACTGTTACAATTGAAAAAGCAAAATTAATGGAATGAGTGAGACAAAGAACAAAACAATTTAACAAACAAATATATTTACCAGAATAATAATAAAGAAATAGTTTAAAACTATAACAATGGATCTTCAGAGTAGATTTCTAATGCGTGTAAAAACCAATGGAAGCGCCAGGCTTTACAAGAAAAAAATCGAAATTACGTAACAATGTTAGACGTAGAACCCCAATCGTAGCACGCTAGAGGGCGTTATTCTGGATCACGTAAAACTTCCACGCAGGACACTCGGCATTCTCGAATGGGTCTCAGAGGTAGTACGGTGGAAGGTTATAGTATTTCGAACTAGAATAGCGGTTTCCAATCTTTTGTTCTTCAATACCCCCTTAGTCAACCAAGCTATCTCTCTTCATAGGAATGTTTTTATTTGTAATGTAAATGGCTTAGTTAAGCTTAAGAGTCTGATTCTGCATTTTTACTCTATTTTTATGATAGCGTTAGTTCCACGACATAACAAATTAAAGGAACATTGAAATAATTGAATAAAAGACAACTTATGTCGAAAGAAAAGAATAACTCATCCTGATGCTAAATTATTATCTCCTGAATATTGTTTGAAATAAAATCTTCGAAACCAGAAGCTTTGAGAAGGTTCCGGAATTTTCTGGATAACTCTAAACAAAAATGGAAAGAAAAAAAAAAGGACAGAAAGAACAGTTGCGCCTAGTTTGAGTTCAGCATTTGCGGGGATATGGGTGAAAAATTCATGAACTTGCAATAAAATTAAATTACCCAGAAAATACCGCAAAAATAATCTCGATATCCTTCAATAATGTGGCTCCCCTAAGCAGTGTCTACCTTGGATGTGTCATTATCCGAACCTGCGTCTCTCCTTGATGTGCCGGTTTCAATCTTGTATCGGAGTTGGCGGCCGTAACTTTCAACATTTGGGGAACTCGCCGGAAACTGAAACAGTATACTAATTTAGCACTCTATTTTTTTAAGATTTGGACTGACAAAAATCAATTCAATATCCCAAAAGAAAAATCATAATATTTCCTAACTGTCCAGAGGTCCAATCGTCAGATGGAACACCGAACCAATAAAAAGAACAACATCTCTAAAATACCTGGGAGTTACTTTAGATAAAGAACAAAAGTGGATGACACACATTGAGGAGCAAGGAACTAAATTTGTCATCCTGTATCAACAACTGTACAATGTAGCAGGGACTGGTTGGGGGCACATTAGGTAAATGTTTCAAAGGTCTACTCTACAGAAGTGGCGAAAGCTACGACAATGAAACAATGAAGAGGCGTGTTTGGAAAATAGCGATGTTATTACATGCTCGTTCCAAACTGTAGTTCACAAATGAAATGCCATTTTGCTGCGAAACCAGCTCGTATGTGCATAAAATGTATAGGTTTTGTTTTCTGTTGTGAAATTACTATGATATTTTAAAATGTTCATCATATGGAAGTTCATATTTTTATCGCTCTGAGGCTTAATATTTCTGCATTTTGCCAGATATATTAAAATGTGTTTGATTCACAAGTAACAGTTTTCTACGGCACTTTGGCTGTTACTAAGCTGTAGAGAATGTTACAGACTATTAAAATGTTTCATTGGGATTTTATGTTACAATAATTCTCTATTTATATCGCTTGAACCAAAATAAGGGGATTACTGCAGACCTCCAGTTTTAACTTTGCTTGTATATGTGCATGGATTGATTATTTATTAATAAATATTCTATAGAATATATATTTTATTATATTTGAGTAGAATTTGAAGCTTTCAATTGCATCTTCTGATGAGGATTTTTTTGTAAAACCCAGTTTACAATCGTGAGTTTTGTTTTATGAGAGAAAGTAATGAAAAATAAAAAATCATTAATTGTTTTAACAAAATATTAACATTTGTGTTAAAATTAATTGTTTTCTTTAACCCTCTGACTGCCGTAACGTCCAAGATGGTCCGTCATGCAAACCCCTAGACGACGGCCGAGCGCCCTAAAAGTCGTATGCTTATTTCTTTCTCCTTTTTCAATAGGGTCGGTTAACGGTGCGGAGCAATCTTAACTTTTCAACAATGGTTCTTTCCCCTCCAACTGCCACTCCTCATTCATTTGTCCAGTAAGTGTTCGAGGTGTCATCTCCCACTATATCCGCCTTAGTTTTAAAATAAAAATCACCTTTATTTAAAACAGATATTTAGTTTTACATTATTTTTCTATGACGTTTAAGCTAAGAAATCAAATTCCTATGTCTAGAAAACAACAGTGGATTTCTTTCGTTCTTTGTACTGACCCCCTTTACAAGTAACTCTTTCCGATATCCTCTTTTTACCAGATTTATGGAATTATCAATTTCTAATTCAAAAACATCTGAATTAGAGCCACCTTCATATAGAACTTTAGGCTATCTCTCTGATTTTTCAACATACATCTTCAGATTTAGATATGACATCTGTAGCATATAAAAGTTTTCCCTCATGAAATTCCATATGTCTGTATTTGAAATTGCGCCTTATTTCGGTCCTAGAAATTTTAAATCCTCTGTCACGTGTTGCAAAACTTAGTAACCTTTCTTCTTTATCACCTAGTCTTCAACGATGTTGCTTGGCAAGTACAAACATTCTCCCGATAGTTTTCAACTGTCTTTATAAAGCCCATAGTACCGTAGAATCTTAATGAGCGGTAATTATAAAATGGTGATGTGAAAGCAGTGGATGCAGATGATGACGAATGTTTTTCCACAAACCTTACTCTGCCTGCAAAAACTGAAGTATTTGCACAATCTATTGCGGCAGCCTTTTTTATTTATAGACTAGTTGAGATTGGTAAAAAATATTATAGCCTCAGGCAAGAACCGGACACTGAAAAACTGCTTAGAATGCAACTAAAGTAACCGTAAATTGAATTGTTGGGGACTGCAGGCTTAGTAATCACAGCGTAATTTGAATTTCTTCTAGGTAGTTGCTCCTTATAGTGCCGCTTGATGGGATGTTTTTCTACTAAATATTTTTATATGCCAAGAAAAAAACAAAACAATGTGCATAAAGTGTCCCACTATAAAATCGGCTAATATTTTCTGGAATCTTCAAATGTCTACGGATTGTTTGTACACTTTGTATTTGTATTTGGAAAAACTGTAGTATTTAGATAGATTTACAAACGGGAATAAATAAGGTCAATATCAGAATGAGGAATCATCTTCTGAGTAGTTAAGAATTAGGATTTGAAAATTTGTCAAATAAGCTTTACCACTTTTAATATTGAAAAAATTTCGATATAAAATTTTAAAATTTTACTCGTTTGAAATGACATTTTTTATTTTCTTGTTTCTATAATATAAAGCCCGGAGTTTCATTTCTGGGCTGGTATATGAAAATTAGTGTTATTACCATTTGTCTTGGAAGTGATATGAAAACGTCATTGTTACTATGCTTTTTGAATATCTTTATATTGGCTAAAAAGGACGACTCAAGCTAGATAATATTCTTGACTTGTTGATGTAACTAATGAGGAAAGGCAAAGGATTTACGTATCCGTGCGATAAACTATAGCAGAGCCCCTATTTGGGGAAATCGTAATTAACTAATTTGAATCCTCTCATTTCCAACGAAACCCAATCTAAATGACGCCATGTTGGACCTTTTGTATGGATAAATAGTTTTTTTGCCTAGTACACATTCGAGATACTTTTATTTTTCATTTGTTAAAATGTGGAATTATGACAAGTACGTCAGGAATAAATAATCAATGATCTATTCAAAATACCTATTATTTAAGTTCCTCGATATAAGAACAGTAAGTTTAAATTGATTTTCAAAACAGTCATCACATCTATTTAAATGATTTACCAATTTGTATTATTTTAAAAAATTAATTTCGCTTTTGTATATGAAATAATACAATTTTGCTTTATTTTTGTAATATTGCTGTAGCATTTCAAAATCCTTATCATGTGGTATAATTTGACCAACTAAGCATTATTTTAGTTTCCCCGAACCTTGATAGGATTATTCCTGATTAATATGACTTGGTAATAAAATCTATTTTTATAGAAACTGATTAATCTTTCTGATTTATTGT
>BGPR01019595.1:0-29011 GCA_013235015.1 Araneus ventricosus
GTTTCTAGTTCAAGTTTTTTCGAAAATGGCCTAATCTGCACCGTTTTCCATACCTTATGGAGTTTCTAATATTTTCATTATTTGTTCTATGTTCTAAGAATCGTGCTTGTCAAAGTTTAACAGTTCTCATAAGGACGAGTTTTCTTTTCTTTTTTTTGTATATAAAATTTCTGTGTGTCTGGTTTGATTTCCACTTCAATGCTTTGTCATTGGGAATGTTTAAAATTTCAACACTCGATTTAAAGATGTCAATGATAGGGATGGTGGTTATTTCAAAAGAAGGGAAAAAAAACCGATTTTCGGTTATACCTTTTTTTTTCACCTCAGGTTTAACCTGGCGATTAAAGCCTCTCAAAAGAACCGGTTTTTGAAAAACACGGTTTTCGGCAACGTTTGTGGACAGAATATTTTATTAATAATAATTACTAATATAAAAGCCCAGATCCTCCGGTAACGCTCTGACGTCACCAACAATAAAACTCGCTCCATAGCACTGCGAGACGTTAAACAGCATTATTTCATTGTTAGAGAATCTAAATTTCAGTAATTTTAAATTTAAGAGAGTAATTGTCGTTCTAATTTCAAATTTAATAGCTCTAAAATAGTGAAATAAAATTTTCTATCGATTGATATAAAATGTATCTCGCTATGACCAATAGTTCCCGAGAAATTTTGAATTATATTAATCCTATATTCAGACATGACACAGGCTTGGAACAAAAAAAGCTGAACTTCATAAATGCGGAATCGTATCAAACGTAAACACCGAGAAGTAAAATAAGTATGATTAATTGAACAATAAATGAATAAATTTATACAAAAAATGCTTGAGATATTAAAAATATCGTAGAATTATTATTTAAAAGAAAATTGATTTCTGAAAAATGAGTTACGTATAAAGTTTTGTTAAAATAAAACTATGGTAAAAATTATATCACTAAAAAATATGGTCATGTAAAAACTCTTTTTGATTATACATAATTATTAAGACTTTGTTTCTCATTTTTTGAACTAACAGTTCAAGTTTTCTTTTATGTTCCAGTCTGCTATTTTCCTCCATTTTCTAAATTTTGCTCTCTTTCTTTGATTTTTTTTTTTCATTTTTTTTTTCTCATAGCTATTTTCGTACTATCAAGTAACTCCTAGTACCATTTGCCTGATAACCTTAAATTTTTGCACGTTATTATCAATAGCATCACGCAAAAAATCTTTTTTCTAAAATATTCAAAAGCAGACTGCTTTTTGCTCATCATTTTGTATTTAACACTCTAAATTGAAGAATACGTTTCTATATACATTCTTCCTGATCTTTTATCAATCAAATTTGACATTATTTTGAATGTGCACACGGTGCAGTTTTTGTTTGCGTGCTATTCACGTCTTTTGTAAACGCACCCGCTTCCCCAATGCATTACCAAAACTTTTAATGCAAATTTACATCGATCCCAAGAATGACAAAATTCGATGCCGAAAACGCTGAAATCCGCGTTTCCGCATTATATGTCATGTCTGTGTTGGTAGACAAACGTTAAGGGACGAAAAAAAAAATGAAACGAAATAATTAACAAAAAATGAAGAAACGAATGTTATAAAGAACGCGAATATAAAATGGCTGTCTTAACGGAGAGTTAACGATCTTTTTTTCCCGAAATTCGGATCGGAAGAAATTCGCGGAAGATTTTCTTTCTTCCAATCAGAATTCGGAATGAATTCATTCCGAATTCTGATTGGATGGAACGAAAGACGATTGGACGAAAGAAAGGAATACAACCATGAGGCATTCCTCCCAATGCTAAACTTTGACCCCAAAGCGCGGCAAAACATCGATACATAACTCGGACGCTGAGCGGCTTTCAGCAGGATTACGCAATATCTTATGAATTCGAAACTCTTTCGCTTTAGAGTCATACGCAAAATTTTCACATGGGGCCCAGTTTTTTTTTGCTTGTGCCCCCCCCCCCCCCCCCCCAACACATTAACAAAAATTTTAATGCAGATTTGCATCGATCCCAAGAATGATTAAAATCGATGCCGAAAAAGCGGAAATCCGCGTTTCCGCGGAAATGTGTCATGTCTGTATATTTCAAATTAATTTCCGTTTTTTAATAGAAAGTAGTAAATTACGTCAGTGGTATATCACGCGCGTGATATAGTTTGGACGCCAAATTGTATCTGAATGCAATTGTGGCGATGTTGTTTTCTTGCCAAGAATTAAATTAGCCACCAGTGACATGAATCTACCATTCGTTCTCAACCGCCGCCAGTTCCCGTTAATTCCAGCTTACACGATGACTATCAACAAATCGCAGGGGCAAACTTTCGATCATGTTGGAATTTACCTCGATGAGCCTGTCTTTTCACATGGACATGTTGCACTTTCAAGGTCTGGGATTCCCAATCACGTTAAAATTTACACAAAGACATCTGAAGTACAAGGAAAATTATTAAACAATGAAAAATACTTCACACGGAATGTTGTTTACCAAGAGGTTTTCTGAATAAAGAAATATTTAAATAATAAGTAAATAAAAAAAATATTTCCTGTCATAATACATGTTTATTTTATTTGTTTTCAATCAATATTAAACATTTCTCTCGCATATATATCTATTTAAACACGTCAAATTTGAAGGAAAATTTCTCGAATGAAGAGGCAATTCGCACCCGTCAAACTATGACGGGTGATTTTCTAGTATACAATAAGTAAGTATTAATACAATAATTAATTAATTAATGTAATAAGTAATGATTATAAATGAGTAATTAATACAATATGTAATAATAATAAATGACTATTTAATGCAATAAGTAAGTATTGTAGACAAAATTTTAAGAATTGTATTAAGTTTTGTAGACAAATAAAAAATGAAATTAGAGAGTACCTACATATATAATCGTATTTTGAGTTGTTTGCGTCGTCTATATGTATAATAATAATAAAATAACTATGTCCAAATTTTTATACAGTCCCTCGCTCCTATTAACCATATTTATTAAAATACTAGCTGTTACCCGCGACTTTGTGCGAGGATTTTATTTTTGTAGCTTTAGATGTTTATGTAAAATATGAGTCCCTTTTTACGAAATAGCATTCATAATTGCTTCATCATCCTCTTTACGGTAATAATAAAACTGTTTTCAATGTGAATCGAAGCCAGGTGTAGATGATTTTTTAACAAATCGGTTAAAGAAATTAAGAGGCGAAAATAATATATATTTATAAAAGGCAATGTTTGCGCGTATGTGTGCGCGATGTCCAGACGAATCTATGGCACTTTCAGCCATGAAATTTGGCAACAGGTTTATGGTAATGGCGACTCAATGCACCTCGAAGCCAGAATTTTAAAATTTAATCTAGAAAATTTTTTATTTAATGTTTTGTGTCGTTTTAGGTCATTTTCGGCACGTTTACGGCTATAGTATCTTTTCTAAGGATCGCTGAAAAACAATCAATCCACCATCGGATAGAACAAATAATTTTCGTTCTAACGAAGTTTTTTTGAATTTCCAACATAATTTTCTGAATTTTCAGAAGTTTTTAAATAATAGTCACTTTTCCTTTATATTTTTAACTTTCAACTCTTATTTTGTTGCATCCGACGTTCTAATAACGCTATCGTTTTCAATTTTGTTTAGGTATAAATCGGAATATTTATCCCTGTTTTAAAACAAGAATGGTTACAATATCTTTTTTCTCCAATTTTCTATGAATTTTTTTATCGATCAGTTCAAAACATTTTCTCTCGTATATTCGAATCGAAGTTAAAAGAACATGTTATTCATCTCGCTCAAGTTCCTGTGTGTACTTTCACTAAAAATCGAGTGCAAAATCAATAATATATATTTATATTTTTGATTTTGTTTTCAAAACTTTGGGATTCTTTTATTTTGTTGAAGTCATTATGCCATGGGCAACGCTGTGCGCGTACTGCTAGTTGTCAATAATAAGAATACAGAATTCCACCTTTTGTGTGGAAGAGACGGAACTAATTTGAACACAGGCGTCCGAAAATGACATCGAATCCGAATTGGATTGGCTTTTTTTGAAATCAAATGGCTATTGTGCGCATCTGTTGAGAAATAAAACGGGAAACTCGTCAATTCCACTTCTGAAAACAGTAGCGAATCCAGGATTTAGGTCTGTAGGGGGCGGGGGAGGCTGAGTCATCAAATATTTGTATCGTTGTGACGAATGTCAAACCTCATGGTTTGTGTAAACCAAAACACTTTAACTTTACAGACTTTACTCACCTGACATTAAGAATCATAAATAACATTACAATACTTTCAATAATTTTATTGAAAAACACAATGAAATAACTAGACAAAAAAATATTTTCGACTGCGTCAACGTTACAAGTACGAGTGGAATGATTACAAAAGCGGGAAAATTTTCGTACCTTTCAAGCCAGGAAGCAATGTTGTCACTTTTTTTTTCTTTTTTAAAAATGGAGATTGTGATTGAATGGCAGCTGTTGTTGTGATCTATACTTATAAAAGGCAATGTCTGTGTGTGTGCGCGCGATGCCCAGACGAATCTATCGCACTTACAGCTATAAAATTTGGCACACATGTAGTCGTAATGGTGACTCCATGCACCTCGAAACCGGAATTTTAAAATTTAATCTAGAAAATTTTTTATTTAACGTTTTGTGTTGTTTGGGGTCTTTTTTGGCACGTTTACGGCTGTAGTATCTTTTCTAATGATCGTTGAAAAACAATAAATGCACCATCGGATATAACAAACAATTTTCGTTCTAATAAGTTTAATTTCCAACGTAATTTACTGAATTTTAAAATAATAGTCACTTTTCTTTTATATTTTTAATTTTCAATTCTTATTTTCTTGCATCCGATGTTCTAATAACGCTATCATTTTCAATTTTTTAAGGTATAAACCGGAATATTTATCCCTGTTTTAAAACAAGAATGGTTAAAATATCTTTTTCATCCGATTTTCTATGAATTTTTTTTATTAATCAGTTCAAAACATTTTATCTCGCATATCCGAATCGACGAAGCTTTCGACCGACCCAAGGTTACTCTCAGTTCCCAGAATGCATTTCTACTATTCGATTGGCTGGCGCTACCAAGCGAAAGTAACGTCATACTCTCGATCATTTTATTGCTTCAGCTAATCTTAATTACCTTATTTTACTGATCCGAGAATCATTTGATTTATTTGTTTTATACTTTTCGATAATCGCTCATATATGCTGATATTTTTAGTTAAAAGAACACGTTATTTATCTCGCTCAAGTGCCTGCGTGTACTTTCACTAAAAATCGAGGGCGATATTGTTTATCGCGAAAAAAATAAGCGGGAAAATCAATAATATGTATCTTTTGTTTTGATTTCGTTTTCAAAACTTTATTTCATGTCAATCTGGGCTTTTTTTTATTTGGTTGAAGTTATTATGCCACGGGCAACGCCGGGCGCATACTGCTAGTTTTAAATAAAATCAAGAATTCTGGTTTAACTCTGGGGGCTGCAGCCTCATAGCTACCTACCCCTTGGATTCGCCACTGTCTGAAAAGTTTTAGCCTCCCCTTCCCCTCCCCGGTGGTTTCGAATTTAAAATCTAAGATGGCCATTGTTAATGAACTGAAACGAAAAATTGCGGAGTCAAATATTAAGTTTCTGGGTTAGCTTACCAAGCCATCCCCTTTCTGACTCCTATGGAGAGCAACAACCTGTTAGTGTGGTAATTAATCGTTCTAGGTCGTGAATATGAGTGTCACATTTTGTTTGAACCCGTTAAGAGGTGTGGAAGTGTATTGTATTCAAACACACATTTTCCATTTTAAATATACATAGATAAATCGATTTTAGAGAGAAAGAGCAATCTATAAATATTACTGAAAAGCTACATTTGGAGTCGGGAAGAAATTTCCCTGAACTTGATAGGCATGGTATAAGACAAGTGATGTAATGATGAAAAACTGTCTGACTTTTATATACAATTGGTCATTCATTCCAAAAAACTATATAAATAACCTCAAGAGACGACTCAAAGTTTATCAGTATGGATGGCTTACAAAATTTGACCAGAACATTTAAAATTTCCCAACCTGTGTCGACTTTATTGTATACAGTAACATATGAATAAATTGAGTTCTAATGAAGAGAGAAAAAGGGTCTGATAGATGTTTATTTTAAGAAATCTATTTGAGTAGCATTAATAATAACAGATAATGAACATTTCCGACATTAAAATTGACCAACTAAGACTAAAGAGTTACTGTATTGGTCGATTATACTATGTTTAAGAATATGCGTAGAAAAACTCAAGGAGGAGCATTTCTTCCTATAATACTAAAAATTTATTCTACGAAGAGAATAAAGTATTGATATCTTTCAGTCTCCCTCCAGTTAAGCGTCATTCAGCACCAATAAAGAATCATTTTTTTTTTTTTCGAATATCCTATCTTACTTATAAAAGGCATGTGTGTGTATGCGATGTCCAGACGAAAAAAGTCGCACTTACAGCCATGAAATTTGGCACACAGGTAGTCGTAAATGGTGACTCAATGCACCCCGAAGCCGGAATTTTAAAATTTAATCTAGAAAAATTTGTATTTAATATTTTGTGTTGTTTGGGGTGATTTTTCGCACGTTTTTGGTCGACCCATGAGAAATAATGATCGAAAAAACAATCGATACACCATCGAATAGAGAAAACAGTTACCGTTTTAATGACGTTTGTTTTGGAAGTCTAACATAATTTCCTGAATTTTGAGAAATTTTTAAATAATAGTCAGTTTTCTCATGAAATTTTAAGATTTCAAAATCAAATGATTCCATCTCACGTTCTAATTTTGTTATCTTTTTGAAATATTTTGAGCTTATAATCGTTTCTGATCCATTTAAAACAGGAACGGTTAAAATACCATTTTAAGTCGATTTTTAGTTAATTTTTTAGTTGGTGGGGTCAGAGATGTTTTTTTCGAAGGAAGAACTATTTTCCGGAAATCCCGTTCCATCGAAGTGTGCGCCATCTGCCGGAAAAAATTAGAGCCGTGGCTTTATTTGGCATCCTGCCATGAACGAGGATAGATACGGAATATGATGAATTACCTTTATTGCTTTAGTCTGGATGAACTACAGTAGGACCCCGGTAATCCGGACGAATTCAGGCACATGGATGTCCGGATTAGCGAAGTTTTTAAAATATAACGTAAAACACTTTTTCAAAAATTGTGTGTATAGGTACTAGGATATATTTGTATGAACTAGCATTGTATGGATAAATTGAATGAACATGATACAGTATGAACATGATATGTACATACATAATTACTACATATGTAAGTGAATGAACATAATCATTGTCCAAAAAAGTGATTTTTTTTCACCATCATCAGTGCACAGTTCTTCTGCGGAAGGATGGCTAGGACAAATATTCAACAACAATAAATCGGCGCGTGACGCCGGCAGTTGTCTGCCCTTTGTTGCGGGTTTGCATCATTCTCCATGGACCGTCCGGATTACCGAGGGTTTCGGATTAGCGCGTGTCCGGATTACCGGGGTTCTACTGTATTACGCCGTTTAAGCAGGTTAGGCAAAGGTTTTTTTTTCTCCTTTTGGTTATTTTTTCTTTGTACGGGCGTCTGGTGTGTTATGTTCTGATCAATTTCGCCTTACACTTGAAGCCCATGGTAGACCATTTTTTACTTTCTCGTATACGAAGTATACAAAGAGAAAGTATTGTAATCGTCAAAAAATTCGAACTCGAGATTTTGACGAATCTCCACGTTTTAGACCTCCCTGATTCCGAAAAACACAATTTTGGAATTATGTCTGTCTGTGTGTGTGTCTGTGTGTGTGTCTGTATGTGTGTCTGTATGTGTGTCTGTGTGTGTGTCTGTGAACACGATAACTCGAAAACTATTAGAGCTACGGGGATGAAATTTGGTATGTGGTCTTTAAACATAATTTGTAGGTTTCTATCAAATTTTGGACAAAATCCGACAACGGGAAGTTTGCCTGTCTGTATGTTCGAGGTCATGCGAACGCTATAACTCAAAAACTTGAAAAGCCAGATGGATAAAATTTGGTACACAGTTTTATCGTCATGAATGTAGGTCCGTATAAAATTTTGGGCCAAATCCGTCAACGGTCTGACTGTCTGTCGGTCTGTATAATAGCATACTTGTTGAACTCCATGCGCATGCGTAAATGCCTGTGCAAAGAAGGGATACTCCGAAACTTGGCAGTTTGCCAAAAACCAATTCTGCGGCGAGTTTTTGTAATGAAGCAAACATTTAGGGCGTCTCGTTTTACTTGCGTATTGAAAGCAATCTCTGCGCATGCGCAAGCTATTCTCCTGTTTTCTTCTCCGCACGCGGAACTGGCATTGCTAGAGTTTGATAAAAAAAAAATAAATATTGCGAAGTTTTAATACATACGTATCTTTTTGAATATGATTCTTCACCTCAATATTTTACTTTCACTATAATCAACAATGAAAAACCTTTTGATAGTCATTGCATTCTGGGTTACAGTTGGGTCGAACTTTTTATCAACGCAGGGGGAAAGGAAATGACAAATGTTTGAAAAGTATACGAGAAAGTTTAGGGGAGGCCACTCCCGCTGGTTAATCTAGGTGGATTGCGTTTTGATTTATATTTTTATACTTTTGATTTTTTTGTTTTATGTACTTATTGATAGTCAAGCATAAAAGTTTGTTAAAAAACACATGTTGTTTATGTTGCGCATTTGGTTTGCTGTTTAATAATGATTTTCACATTGCAATTTTTAGATATTGTTTTGGATTAACGTACTCTGTACTGTTCTCCTACAGCTCAAATGTCATTATCGCGAAGAAAAATAAGCGAGAAAATCAATAATGTGTATCTTCTGTTTTGATTTTGTTTTCAAAACTTTTTCGTGTCATTGTGGGCATTTTTTTTCTCATTTTGTTGAAGTCCTCATTCCACGGGCAACGCCGTGCGCGTACTGCTACTTATTGATAAAAATTTTTCTTAAAGGCACATCAGAGTTGTTGCATGGCTACAAAGCCTCTATCATATCATAACTTATGAAAGATATTTTAACAAAATCGTTACGAGTTCTGTGAAAAAGCTAACCAAGAGATGCCTAACATTTCGAATCAGTGAGGTAAAGAGTAACCGTTGTTTCTTTAATTCAGAATTATTCAATAAAAGTAATTTCTTCGTTCTTAACATACAGCTAGTCAAAATTATCGAAACCGTGATATCTTACTCATTGTGCTGTGAGTGCTGTCTTACTCAGGTAGTGTACACTATTTTTACGATACTGTACTTTATCATACCATATTTTACTATTTCGCTACAGATATTCCTACAAACCAGCGGGAGTGGTCTCCCCTAAACTTTCTCGTATACTTCTCGAAAAAGGTGCTGTTTCCCCTCCCCCCCCGCGTGGATAAAAAAAAATTCGAACCTATTGTAACCCAGGATCTAATGACTATCAGAAAATATTTAGGTAAAAAATCAAATTCGAAGAGTGCGTTCCTATTAAATGCATACCGATTTCTACTCTTTCTTCGCTGAAGGACAATCCTTCCGCGTGCACAGATTGCTACCAAGTACGCATGTGCATGGAGAATCGGATGAAAAAAAAAAGCGCCAAGCAGGAGTCAATAAATATCGTGCGCAGAAGATTGCGTCCAATACGCATGCGTGTGAAGATGCGGACACGTTGGAGATGCGCTTATACAGACCGACAGACAGTCAACCTTTTGACGGATTTGGCCCAAACTTTTATACGGACTTGCATCCCTGATGATAAAACTGTGTACGAAATTTTATCCATCTAGCTATTCAAGTTTTTGAATTATAGCGTTCGCATGACAGCGGACATACATACAGACAGACTTCCCGCTGACGGATTTTGTCCAAAATTTGAGAGAAGCCTACAAATTATGTTTAAAGTCTACATACCAAATTTCATCCCTTTATCTCTAATAGTTTCCGAGTTATCGTGTTCACAGACAGACACACAGACATAATTCCCAAATTGTGTTTTTCGGACTCATGGAGGTCTAAAACGTGGAGATTCGTCAAAATCTCGAGTTCGAATTTTTTGACGATTACAATACTTTCTCTTTGTATACTTCATATACGAGAAAGTAAAAATGGACGCTATTTATAATAGCAAATATGGGAATGCACTCCTCAACTTCATATTCCGAGTTATTAATTTTTTATGGTCTCGTAGAATAACAGCGTTAAATCATTGTGTTGTGCAAGTAGCTTGAGATGTTGCAGGCATTTTGTGCTACTTGAGCAACAGTCTAAACGAAACGTATTAAACCCAAAGGCTAGCACGGGACATATAAACAATTTGTTTATATAGGTCATGGGCTATAGCAGCAATGACAACAAAACAGAAACTTAGAGTTTATTTCGAAAAGTACGCTGTAAAAAATAACTAGTTCAGCGATAAAATTGATGTTTTCTTTCTAACATTTATCTCCTCCACCAATTTTTTTATGGAGAAATATTAAAATGCTTCTTTTCCAACACTGATACAGTACAAATATCAGAAGTCCTGGATTTTGCAGGAGACATTTCTTTTCATAAGCGTAAATAACTGTTTACTCCGATTAGAACTTCGAAACATAAAGATAGGCTCGTTCATATTATACGAATTTTCCATTTTCATGCCTGGCAAGCATTTTCTTTCTTTTTTTGTTAAGTATAGGTAGGGTTGCCATAATTGCCAAGCATTGATACGGGACGTTTAAGCGCTAAATAAATAGAATATGAAAAAAGTAGGTAGGTAAAGGCTTATTTTACTAATAATCTACTAATTTTACTAATGTGGATAGAAAATCAATAAAGTTAAAGCAATCTAATAAAATAAACACGTAGAATAATAAAAATGATGCGCGAGCAAGGCTAATCCTTTTTAACCCAGTTATATTTTAAAGATGACTTAACTTTCTTATTTATATCGTTTTCTTTTTTCACATACAGTATTCTTTCTATTATCCGTGCGCTGATTATCCGGTTTGCGGATTATCCGTGCTCATTCCGGACTCACAAAAAATTTAAAGAGAAACATTTTCACGCTTATCATGCATGTAAAATCGATGTTGATGTTCGATCGAGAGATTCATTCCGTGAAACTAATGAGCCGTGATGGCGAAGGCTAAAGAATAGATTTTTTTTCTTCCTCCACGTGCAATCTCTACCTGTTCAATATCTAATTTTCCGAGAAATGAATCATCCACTTCCTGCTAGCTGATTTTCGTATGAACACGCTTCTGTCTGACACGTCATTCTTTAACTTCTTCGTCTTCTTTCACTTTCGCACGTGTTCCTTTAGTTTTTACGTCTTGTTTATCGTCAGTTAGTAGCATGAAATTTTTTACTGGTAAAAATGAGTGGTATGAAACGAAAACGAAACGTTTTAAATGTTAAACAAAAATTAGAAATCCTTCTAAAACTTGATAATGGAGAATCAGCTAGTACTGATGCAGAAGATGTACTAAATGAGGGAAATACAATTTCTCATTCTGTTGCTCTACAATCTGTAGAAACTTTGTTAGATTATATGGGACAAAGAGGATTTGATTACGGTGACATTACTGCGGTTCGTAAAATATGTGTCGATATACGACAAGAGATGAACAAACAGCAGAAGCAAAGACGCATTACAGATTTTTTAAAGCAGTAAATGTTAAAAAGGAAAATTCCTAGTTTGATGTTATGCAGCATCCAAATGTAAGTAATTTTTATATTTTTGTACTGACGTTGATTTTCTCTTTAATAAAAAGGAGTTTTCGGATTATCCGTGTTTTTCTATTATCCGTGCGATCCCTCCCGGTGATTAACCCGGATAATCGGGAGTGCACTGTAATTATAAAATTGGACGCAGGTCATTTTAAAATTATAATGACGCAGAGTTTGAAGTGAAAACGGGACAAAAACGGTACGAATAATAATACGGAACTGAGCAGTGAAATATGGTGACAGTCCTGTATATACGGGACGCATGGCAACCCTAAGTATAGTAATATTTTAGGATGTTTTGCAATGTATAAACATGCAGCACAGTATCGTTAAGCATAAAGTGTATGTCAAAAGATAATAAACTTCATATTTGTGGGTATTTGTCACTACAGAAACAAAAAAAAAATATTTCTGAATATATATATTAAATCGCTTTTTACTAATTACACTTAAAATTTGAAGAACTGTAAGTATTGAGTAGCTGCAGGATGCTATTATTATGGAAAGCTTTGTAACCAGTGGCGAATCCAGGATTCGGGTCGGGGGGGGGGGGGCGGTGGTCATAAAAATTTTATATCGTAGTGACGAATGTCAAATCTCATGGCTTATGTAAACCAAAACACTTTACAGACTTTTCTCACCTGACAATAAGAATCATAAAGAACACTACAATACTTACGATAATTTAATAAAAAATGCAATGAAAAAACTAGCCAAAAAATGTTTTCAACCGCGTCAACAACAACAAACGTTTTCAAGTACAATTGGAATGACTAGAAAAGTAGGAAAATTTTCAAGCCAGAAAACAATGTTATCGCGATTTTATCATTATTTTTAAAAAATGAAAATTAGTAACAAAAAGTTGTAGTGGTTTTAAATAAAATCAAGAATTTTGGTTTAGCTCGGGGGGAGGCTGCAGCCCGATAGCCCCCCCTCTGGATTCGCCACTGTTTATAACTATGTAAAATTATGTTCTGCGTCAAGTAAACGCGATGGAATTCAGATGATCTACGATGATGAGCAAGTACTTTTTATTCTGTTTGTTAAACATTTAAAATTAGCATGATATGTCGGCAAACAAGTTTCTGCTAGATCAATCGTTATACTCACGTGATATCAGACATGGAATCAGCATTTTTGAGATGTAAGTCTGACCGCTGATATCACGTGATTTTTTCAATGTCAACTCCTTTCCATGTAAACACATCATCCCAAAGTCGTTTAACTTCTTCGATATTCCATTAATATAAATTTTTGTTTCTGTTTTTAGTTTTTTCGAAACTGCTTCGAACCGACTTCTGTGTTTTTTAAACCTCGGACAACCTTGAAAAGTAGGTTAAGAGCCAGTGTTATCTCAGTAAACATACCAGTTAGCAGCTGAGCGATGAGCGAAAAGATGTTAAAACGAACTTGAGCTAGAAACCCGCTATTAATTCGAACGAAGTGAAAGTTTTCGCTTTCGCGCCGGCTGATAAAAATTCTTTTTTTCTTGTTTTGCTTGCTATTATGACATAACTCTGACGCAGCGTCACGAGATGAATCCGAAATCGCACTTGCTCGAAAATATGCGCGGTTCGTGCTGTTTGTTTTCCCCGTCTAGCTTAGCAGAATTCGTTTTGAAATCAAAGCTGGGGCGGATTTTAGATGACGTCCGGATGCAAGAGATTTCTACCATTTGATAACATGTGTTCTTAAATAATGGTTTTTTGGTTGTGACTTCTGAGAGTGACTTTTTTAACGACTTTAAATTAAAAGAATAGCGTGAATGTACCGAAGGCGGTATTATTTCCTAGGCGTGAATTAATTTATTTTACAAACATGTAAGTATAATTTATGTTATTAGATGTTTGAAATAATTAACAAATTGAGAGAATGTTATTAAAAAAATTTGGGGTTAAAAAAACTATATCAAACTATTTTTTTCTATTTGAGAATATTATTTAATTTATTTTTTATTTTATAATTTTTTATTACTATTATTTTCTTCGACGACTTATTATTTGTAAATTGTATTCTATCTTCGCATTCTATTTCGTATATTCGTCTTCTATTCTATTCGTATATCATTTGTGCTCTATTTTGTTCTGGTAGTAAAGAAATCTTAATTATTTTTCTTATTGAAGGAAATTAAGTTTACAGATAACTATTACATATGCATATTTTTAAATAATATATTTAATTTTTTTCTGTCATATAAAAATTTTCAAATCATTCGAGACTCCCCCCCCCCCTTCTCAAAATTTGTTATTAAACCGAATGGCATGCAAATGACAACATCTAATGTCTGTATAATTTTTAATTTATTTTTTTTCGAAAAGATTACTTTCATTTAGGCAATGAAAATTCTTAATCATGTGCGTTGTACTGATTCGTTTACAAAATTTCGCATTCAAATGCTTCTTTAGACGGCTTTACATAAAATAACGTGCTATGTATCTAATGTAATTTTGTTATTTAACTTAGATTTGTTGTTGTTATCTATCCGTGTGTATTTATCTATCTATCCGTGTGTATTTATCTTTCTGTATAGGTAAGAAATCTCATTGATTAATAATGGTTTAAAAATAAAATTAATCGCGAAATTCGACTAGGATTTAGAAAAAAGCAGCTTCGGTTCAAAAGTTTAAGCACGGTAAAATGCATTCATGCTATTTTTATTGTATAATCTGCAATTACGAATAATTATAACTATTAATAGATGCATAGAAGGAAAAACACATTTCCTCAGTCCAACGAATTCAGTTCTTAATTTTCTTGATTTTGAAACACGATAAAGGAAGGTCGGCACTCGCACTGTTCATTTAATTATCGTCATTCTTACTTTAGGCACGACATGGCATCAACGTGAGGTCGGTGAGACCACGACGCATGCCATGTGAATTGTTGATCTGCTTTAAAACGGGTCTTTCTTGAATGAAACATGCTCTATCTTTACCGACTTTCTTCATTTGACTTTGTCTTTTTCTTCAGTGATGAAAGACGGAAATTTCCTTTCTGCTAGCTATTTTTATGAGAGCATTTTTATGTAAATTTACATTAGTTAAAAAATTAAGATGAGAGTTAGGGATATATCTGATAATTTGTTTATAGTGTTTTTTTTATGTTATAGGGTAGACCGGGGCTAGTTGGGCCGTTTTTTCTTCTAAGAATTTTTAAAAAAAGGGAATTCAAAATTTTAAAAAAATTTTTAAGCTGACACTATTAGTGAACCTTCAGAAATAATTCGCCATAGTAAAATTCGAATATATTAACTCTCAGCATTAATTTGAAACCTCAAACTGACACCAATTCGCTTGACTCAACGTGCTGCGGGCTAAGTTGAGCCACTACTGACATGAAGCGACTATCACATTCTTCTTTATTATTATACTTTATTAATTTAAGTAACGTAGTTGTGTTATTATCTACATTATTGTATTATTTACAAATTTTGTGCATTTCTATTCAATAGAAACTGAGATACAGCTTTTATGGTCATCGTCAAATAGTATTGTGTAATTATAATCAAAGTTGAGTCCGCATGGTTTTTCATAACAAGCATCTTACATAATAAATCTGGTACAATTCCATCCCACATATTCAGAGATATTTCCATAACGCACATCCTGATAAACACTGTGTAGCAGCGCTGGCCAACGTGTTCCATGCGAAATAGCCCCATATCGCCATTTTTGTTTCTCATGAGTGTAGGTATTTATTCTGAAAGCATTTCGATAAGCAAACAAGCCCTAAAGTAACAATGAAGAATTATCTTTCTGAATTTTATTTGTAAAAATGGAAATATGGATTATAATTTATAAGCAAAGAAAAAGACGATTATTCGTAAGTGAGGAAATTTACTCAGCTTAGCAAAAATTAGAAAATTTTGGCTGGTTCTTTAATGAACGCTACTTCTTCAATGACGCTGATGTGAAAGAAGGAAGGCGGGAAAATACAGACTTGTCTGGAATGGCAGTGTTTAATACCGAAAAGTATTAAAAATATCGCGACTGGCCCAACGTGCCCCTATGGCCAACTAGCCCCCGTCTAACCTACACTTGGGTAACAATGGATCGGTATTATTAAAGCCACTCTGAAAATATTTACATACACTATTTGACAGTTATTGTAATACAGTCGACGCTCGTTATAACGAACCTCTGCGTCCCACAGCAAAAGGTCTTTATAACGAGTGGTCGCTATAGTGGATATAATTAAAAAATGTACACATACACGCTCAGAAGTTCCGTAAAAATAGGCTATTTTTAAAGAGATTCCAACTAAATACTCAAATTATTTTTTATCATTGGTATTAAAAATAAAATTTTATCAATTAAAAATATATTTCTAAAATAGATTTTAAAGAAGAAAATAAAGGAATTTTGGAGAAATACCGGGAAGAGTGTCCTTTGAATTCGGACGTTATATTGGGATTAGACGACACAAGACGGTCGTTATACCGGAAGTAAAATAACATAGAGTGCATAGGGAAACAGTTGGGGATTTTATCACTGGTCGTTATAATGGAATGATCTTTGTAATGAATGGTCGTTATAAAGAGCGTCGACTGTATATATCTGTAATGGTCAGGAATTTATAAAAGCATCTCTGTCGGAATTTTATCCTTCGCCATTTATACAGACAAAGGAATTCACGCTAAAACACCTACTTTCGTTTTTTTCTCTCACCTGTGTGCCTATTGTTTGATAATGCAGCTTAGAGATACTTTAGTTTTGCTGAATAACTTATATAAATAAAAAGGGCAATAAAATGTTGTCTAATATTCATTTCACTAATGAATTTACTTTATCTCATTCTTAGTGTTAAATCATTACACTTATCATCATTTTGCTATTGTATCGTTTAAAATATTAAAACTATAAATAAATTGTCTTTAAGTAAGGAAATTAATATTTGTCAATATAAAATTTTATGTGCATTATATATTTTGTTTGTTTTCTTAATGATTATTAAATCATCTGCAGAATTAGGTGGAAAAGAAACTCATTTTTTATAGCACCGTCCTGAGTGATTTAAAATTAAAATCATGTTGTTAAGTAGATGAGAGATATTGTTCTTAAATATATTTAAATTTCTTTTAAGCAATATTAAAGTTCTTAGAGCGTGTCTGCAAAAATATAAATTAAATTAAATTGGTATGAATAATGAGAACACCAAATGGTTTAACCTTTACCTTCTAAAATATTTTAAATTAACTTTTTCCGATAATTATTTTTGATAGAGAAATTATGTTTCTGGTTGGTTTTGACAAATATGACTGATTTTAGTGAATGAAGTGAATCGTTTTTATTTTAAAAATATGAAATTTGTTTAAGGCACTGTGGATTTTGTAAGCTCTCAAATTATTGACGGAATATTTAGTATTTTATTACAGACTAAACCTTAAGGAGGAAAAACGTATAAAAACAAAATCCATCCCTATAAAGTTGGTGAATTATTTTTTAGCCATGATACATTTGAATCTGGTGCTTTATGTAACAATAGCAGCGTTTATTGCAGTTTTTCCGCCTTGGTGATTATGTGGGGCTGCCCGCCCATTTCTATACAAAAAGCAAACTGTAAAAGAATAATGCATGTAAAACGCAGCATTTTTTAAAAAATTGTTTTGCACATAAAACTTTTCTTTGTATAAACCATTGAAAGCAAATTTCAAAACTCCTATCCCTTCCTCTTCTTTCCTAAACAATGACCTGCGTTTTCCTAAAGCCACTTTGCTGTTTATTTTTGACTAGAAGTACGCGCACGGCGTTGCCCGTGAAATCAGGACTTCAACAAAATGATAAAAACAAAGAAAAAACGCCCACAATGACACGAAAAAGTTTTGAAAATAAAATCAAAACAAAAGATACATATTATTGATTTTCCCGCTTATTTTTCTTCGCGATAATGACATTTTAACTGTAGAAAAACAGTACAGAGTTCGTTAATCCGAAACATTATTAAAAAATTGCAACGTGAAAATGATTATTATACAGCAAGCAAAATATGCGAGACAAATAAACACGTTAAAACACTGCTGAAAATAATAATCGAAGTCATTCAGTTGAAGGCACTGACTTATCCTGCACCGTCAGCCAATGAAATTGCAATAATGCATCTTGGGAAGGCTCCGGAGAAACTACCGCGGGAGAATGCTCGCTAGAGAGAAATCTCTTCGAACTGACCAGGAAAAAATTGATTTAAAAAGAAACGGAAAAAGATATTTTAACCGTTCTAGTTTTAAATCCGACAGAAACGTTCCAGTCATAAGCTGAAATTTTTTAAAATTGATAGCGTTATTAGAACCTCGGATGTGAGAATTTTAAGAAATCTGAACTGAAAATAACCATAAAAGTGACTATTTTTCAAAATTTTCTCAAAATTTAGTAAATTGCGTTAGACGTACGAAAAAACTTCATTACTTCATTAGAACGGAAATCGATTGCTATTTCCAATTGTGTATCTATATTCTATCTATATCTATTTTATATCTATTTTTGTCGTACAGTTATCCAAAATCATGCTATTGAGAAATTAGTGCGAAAAATCACCCAAAACAACACGAAACATTAAATAAAAAAAATGCATAGATGAAATTTTAAAATTCCGACTTCGAGGTGCATTGAGTCACCATTACGACTACCTGTGTGCCAAATTTCAAGGCTGTAAGTGCGATAGATTCGTCTGGACATCGCGCGCACACACACAAACATTGCCTTTTTTTGTTACTAAAATATATTTTTTTAAATATGTGTATCATCCTGTTTAATGTTTAGATTTTTGTTCTAAATGTCTTTCTAATCGAATTTTTTATTAATTTTAATTGAATGCGATTACAATGAGCGACGGTTAATGGACACGGCTCACTTATAAATTTCTGATTCATAAAAAAGCTAATATTCACGGAAATTTTCAGAGCGCCTTCTTTCATATTCTTCAATGTCTGTAAACAAAAATAGTTGAAAAAAATCGTTTGAGTTTTAAAAATTCATTCTTATTTAACTAAAATAAAAAGCTACTTGAAGTTTATATATATATCTTTAATTGACCCTTTGTTTTCTTATTCATTTCAAAATTACGGACTTTCGGAATATGTTTTCTACAGAAAATGCGTTGTAAATAGAACCAGGGAGAGAGGTCACCCTTAAACTTTCTCGTAGACTTCCCCCAAAAAGATGCTGTTTTCCCTCCCCCAGCGTGGATTAAAAAATTATAACCTACTGTAACCCAGAATCCAATGACTGTCAGAAGGTTTTTAATTGTAGATTATAGTTATTGTAAAATATTTAGGTAAAGAATCAAATTCAAAGAGATGCGTACCGATTAAAACGCATCTATCACACACTGCTAGGTTCCACTCTTGCCGGCTCAAGGACTAAGTGACGTAATACTTCCGCGTGCACAGAGATTTCTGTCGGTACGCATGGAGAATCGGATTAGAAAAATTAATTATGCAGTTTGAACGTCTTTTTTTAACCGATTGACACAAAAATTGGACAAAAATCTAAAATTAAGGTAAGAAGGCCACATACCAAATTTCATTTATCTAAGTAATTTTGTTAAGATATTATTGCGATTAAAAATATGCGATTATACAGACCGACAGACAGTCAACCCTTTGACGGATTTGGCCCAAAATTTGACACGGACCTACATTCATGATGATAAAACTGTGTACCGAATTTTATGCATCTAACTATTCAAGTTTTTGAATTATAGTGTTTACATGAACGCGGACAGACAGATTTCTCGTAGACGGATTTTCTCCAAAATTTTATAGAAACCTACAAATTATGTGTGAAGACCACGTACCAAATTTCATCTCCGTATCTCTAATAGTTTTCGAGTTATCGTGTTCACAAACAGACAGATAGACAGACATAATTATAAAATTGTGTTTTTCGGACTCAGGGAGGTGGTCTACAAAGTGGAGATTCGTCAAAATCTCGAGTTCGAATTTTTTGACGATTACAATACTTTCTCTTTGTGTACTTCGTATACGAGAAAGAAAAATGGTTCTTTCTTTCTGACTCAGGGAGCTCTAAAACATGGAGATTCATCAAACTTTCGTGTTCGAATTATATGACGATTACAATACTTTCTCTTCGTGTACTTCGTATACGAGAAGTAAGTAAAAGCCCTTTGTGTTTCTGTGTTCGTGAAAGATCAGAACAACGATTTTCATGAGATTCGTTAAAAATGCGTATAATCGAGGCTTTGCGTCGTATAAACAAAGCACTTTATCATTACAATGGTTACGAATGGATCGGGACTAGGATGAAATGACGTATAAATGTAAACGACGTATAAATGAGAAACGTATAAACGATGCTTTACTGTCAGACTGCACAGAATATGATTATAAATTATTAATAACATTAGATTAGTGTCAAAATTCCTATTGAACTTGAATGGGGCAATATCGAAAATGCAATTAATAGTTTACAATTTTACGATTATTATGTTTTCTATGAAAGCAACAATTTTATTAATTTCTTATTTAGATATTTTCGTACGGATTATTTTTTGGAAAATTGAACTTTCGAGTCAAAAAAGTTTCGGTAATTTCATCGTCACCAGATCAACTCTGATTTTTTAAGTACATTTTCGCCACATTTTGAGATCGCCCAGCTAACTAATCTAATGTTATTGTTCTCAATAAGTCCTATTTTCGGTGACTAATTTCTAACTCCCTTATTTTGATTCAAGAATTTTCTACGCTAAACAATAAAATGTGTGTTGCAATAATAGATTTTACCCGTGAGAAAATGTTGTACAATTATCTTCTCCACAAGAAAGAAATAAGATAAAGACTTTCAATGAAACTCATTCAGACATTGTTTCTATTGTTGGTGATGAACGCGGATTTGACCTGATAATTTCTTTTTCTGAGAATTCGCTTTTTATCTTTTCTTTCGCGAATTAAGTTAACGATTTTAATCGTTATATCATTTTTGGAACAAATGCTATTTCGGATTGCTTAAACATTAGTCATTCTTATCAAAATTTTAGCTCTACACGGAACTCTAATACTGTTCGTTTTAAAAAGCTGCGACTGCAAGTTTTGGACAATTTTACTCCATAAGAGGGGCGATACAAATTAATAAGAAGAGCACTTTTCCGTAGTTATTTGTCAGGTTATGTTTTTTGTGCTTTTAGTTATTGTTTTCCGATATCGATATTCATTTTCGTTTTGAATAATTTCGTCTTGAATCATTTTCGTTTTGTTCATTTCGTTTTAATTGGAAATTATTCTTTTTAAATAGAATATTTGGTTTAAAAATCCCTCCCCCATTTTTCATCTCACCCCTATTTTGGTGAAATTAAAAACCACTGGCGCATGCGCAAAAGCTCGGGGGGTTTCTGTATCTGAAAACGGACTGTAGGAGTCTTTTTAGTGGCAGCATCATTTCTTTAAAATATATTAAATTTCTGCTAATTTTGGGCGTGAGCATATAAAGTTTGCTGGAATGATTTGTTTTCGGCATTAAAATTTACTTTGTTGTCAAATCTTCTGAAAGAATAAGAGAAAAATAATTTCTTTTTTAGATTATATACTTTTTGTTTTTGCTTAGTTATAGTTTTAATAGAACTCTGATAGCTTATATTTATCCTGCACTATATAATTGTTTCAAAAGAACCGTTGTCAAATTCGGTTTATGGATTAAATATTTTAAGAAAAATTTATCGGTCTTATAACAACGATTTACTCTTAGTAATAATGCCGAAAAGTTAATATATTTTGTTAATAATATCGTTTGACATAATATGTAACAATTAAAAACTTATTTTGTGAAAATAATAATAAGAAAACACTTTAAGAAGAACGCTGTTTGTTTAAAACATCTTACGATACAAACTTTCAACTACATAATTCATTTGTATTTAAATAGGCAGTAGTTAAATTAATGTAAAAATGGAATTGAAGAGAATTTATATGCTTCATAATTTAGTTCTCACGAATTCGCTTACAAATAAGTGAAACTGTTGTTTTACTTCAACCGATTCAATGCAGCCAATTCATGCTCACGTGGTACACATGAAATACACAGCGCCAACTTAATTTTTAAATCCATTGTTGATCATTTATTTGTTCTCTGTAATGTTAAGCCACTGCATAACAAGATAACGCGCAGTTAAATAATAAGTGCATTTATTTTCGTCAAATAACGCTTAAGTCACGCAAATTGACTCCGTCGTATTTCCAGTGTTTAACTACGTCTTGATTTTCGCGATCTTTGAAAACGATTTGGAAATTCAGAATGGTTTTGAAATGTTCATCACAAAAATAAACAACGTATTAAGAAATGAAGTTAAAGCTTAGAACATAATTTTACTTTATTCACGTTTGGCATTTATCAACTGCCATTTAAGGCAGTGGTGTACAAACTATTTTCATTTCCGACACCCTGACTTTGTGTAAAAATTTTTCGCGACCCCAGAGGGGTTTCCCGCGTTTTTTTGGAGGAAAGCATTATCTTTTTTTTTTGTCAAATAAATTTCTTTGCGACCCACAAAAATTTTCTCGCGACCCCTTTGGAGGTCGACCGTGCGTGTGTGTTGAACCGTGCGATCCACGGTTTGCGCACCACTGATTTAAGAATCGTAAACTTTTACCACAAGTTTTTCTAATTGAATTGACTTAAGAATTTAAATTAATCCAATGGCTTTTTGTTGTTACACATGAATAATTTCAATAAAAAACTGAAATTAATCTACAAGTTAACGCCCAAGTTAAAGTTGGGCGTTGTGTCTCCTCATTTCCTCAAATTTCCTCTAAATTATTCAAGAATGCTTTTTTTTCTTTTCGCCGCAGTATGCACCCGAACTCAGAACCGTGAAGGTTCCCTGTCAGTTGAATGGGCATACGCAGAAAGATTTATTGAAAATAAAAAAAAATCCTAAGTAAGGGCGACATCACAATACACAAACTGAACACAAAGTTTCTTTATTATAAAATACAGTGGCGTAGCGAGGGTAAGTGGCGCAAGGGTCATAATATGATCTTTTCGCCCCCCCCCCCAACATCATCAGTTGTTTAACATGTTTAAATGGCGCCCGGGGGCATGTTATTTTTTCGTCCCCTCAACGTTTTTGACCTTAAAAGTGACATAAACGCATTCAACTTTTGTGAACGTGACCAGTGGTTTAGCGAGGATAAGGGGCGCCCGGGTCATAATATGATTTTTTCGGCCCTCCCTCATCATTACCAGTGGTTTAACATGTTTAAACGGCGCCCGGGCATGATATTTTTTCGTCCCCTCAACGTATTTGACCTTAAAAGTGACATAAACGCATTCAACTTTTGTGAACATAACCAGTGGTTTAGCGGGGATAAATGGCGCCCGGCTTATAATATGATTTTTTTCGCCCCCCCCCAACATCATCAGTGGTTTAACATGTTTAAACGGCGCCCGGGGCATGATATTTTTCGTCCCCTCAACGCATTTGACCCCTCAAAGTGACCTAAACGCATTCAATATTTGTGAACATGACCAGTGGTGTAAGGAGTGTAAGTGGTGTTAGGATTATAATATGATTTTTTACCCCAGTCATTATCAGTGGCCTAGCAAGCGTAAATGATGCCCCAGGCATGGTGTATTTTCAAACCCTGTCATCATATTTTGCTTTAAAAATAATATAAACTCGGTAATATTTTGACTTTATGGCGCCCCCTAAATCTGACGCCTGGGGCATCTATACCCACCTTGCTGCCCCGGTCGCTACGCCACTGATAAAATATGAATGAAATGCTAATAATAAAAATATGAAAACAAAACTCACTAAGCATAAAATGACATGGAAACATTACGGATGATAAGATGGGATGAACAGTAATGTGTACGTTAGTATAACATACTTGGAGACTTTTTGTACAACCCGAAGATTAATATAACGGCGGAGTAAAATTAAATTACTATAAATAAATTATCGAAAAATCGGTAAGAAGTCTTGAAAAAAAACTTTTTTAGATATAAATTAAAAGATTTTTTAAATATGGTAAAATATCAAAAAATAAAGATTACTTTCGAATTCTTGCATTACCTCGAAAATGAAGCAAAGGAAAAATCAAAATAACGATACTTTGACTGCAAACACAACAGTTTATGAATTTTTCTATTTTTATTCCTGAGAAACTGTGTATTTGTTAAAAAACTATAAACCGTGATTGTTATGCTGTCGTGATAGAAATGGTTATAATATCGTCGCTTAACAAGCAACACCACCTATCTCAATTTTTTGAAATTTCAAAGAGGAAGAAAAAACTCAATTTTTCACAACCAATAACGGATATTTCTGCAATTTTTTTAACATCTGCTATGAACATAAGACCAAAAATTCCTACCAAATGTGAAAAAATCTCAGAAATATTCGTTATTGGTTGTGAAAAATTGAGTATTTCCTTCCTCTTTGAAATTTCAAAAAATTGAGATAGGTGGTGTTGCCTCTTAACCCTTTCGCGTTCATTGGTTTCGCAGTGAAACCCCACATTGAGCATTTTTTTACTGCGAATGGCCGAAACGTAGCGTAGTTTTTCTTTCATAACTTAACCCTTTCTAAGGCAGTGGTAAGTATGCTTACCACAAAATTCCTGGATTTTTAAATGCACTTTTTAAGGGTGGTGTAAGTTCTCGTCTGCTTTGTCGATGAAACAAAAACCTGGATGTTCTATATTCTTATCTCAAACCATAACGAAGTGTCTTGATTTGGTAATTAATTATTAATTTATAAAATTAATTAACAAAAAATGTCATCGAATGAGCTAAATAAATTTCTTTTCTTAAATTAATTTCAATCCCAAAATTATTTATTATACCGCTAATGGAAAAAATGGTCCTTTAAAGGACTAAGAGCCAGATATATAGGCCAACTTATATAAAAATTCCAGTCCAATACCGTTAGTATTCACAAAAATATAGGCATTGCAAAGAGCTAAATTGCTTTCATCTCTAAGAGAAGCAAAGTGATGAGGGCTCTTGCACAAATTTATATTTTTTAAAATTTAATCTTCGGAAGTATTATTGAATTTTATGAAGGCTGAATATCATGAATGCTCACGTATGCTTATAAATTAAATACGTAATTTAAATTGTATTTCGATGATAACTTATTCGGAGGAAAAATAACCCGTTACCTTTCATTGGTTTCACTGTGAAACCACGCATTTCTTGACAATAAAAAATGCTAATTTTTTTCCCTTTACATATTTATGATCAGCTACATGGCTAATACTGATTTCTGAAATAAATGTAGTAATTTTCAAAACGAAACGTATAGTGAACTTGAAAGGGTTAAGCGACGATGCACAATGAAGTGGAGGCTTCCCCTGACACACTCCTACGATTGTTTTTAAGTCCTTAAAATTAGCTCATTTTTCTGATCTAGATTTGAAAAGAGATATAAAACCTATTCGTTTGCGCAGACATCGATTGCACAAACTGTGGATATCTAATACCCATATCGAATTTCATGATAATTCACCTGTCAGACTCATGCATCTGATTAAATACCATGGATGGAATTCGAATTGCTTCAGTCCAGGCAGAAAAAGAATTAAACGTCTATTGATAACCCAGATGAAGTGAGACCTACATAGATAATGCAGAGTCAGCAAAAGAGCATTATCTTCCTGTAAAATCGTTTTCTAACATTTCGATTCTTTCACTATGTACGGCTTGTGATCTGTTCCACCTGCTCCACTCATTACATTGCTGCCGTCAGTCCATTCAAAAGCTTCAATAGACTGACTGGTGCTGAGGATGAGTAATTTTGCATTGTCATGAGGCGTACATACTTTTCCTTTTGTCCTTGGCTACTTTCAGGGCGATTATTAATGGTTAAAACATAAGAAGTGTCTTATTTAGGTGTACATTTTTTACATAACCTATATATATAAAACGCTAAGGTGCGTGGCACAGAAAAGAGGTGAATTTCTCTTTTGCCGATGGCAACGATCGGTTTGTTTGCAAAACAAAACCGGTAGCCATGTTAGGCATAACTTCATTACTATAGCCTGCTACTGTATTCGATCTAGTGTAAAACAAATTTTTCATGAAAAAAATGAATTTAACACGTCACAATATCTCTTACAATATAATAAAATTTTGGAGGAAATTATTCTCAAGAGATCAGTTAGAAATAAAGCTGGTGGGCTTAGGCAATCCATAGAACGTTCAAATCAACGTCAAAATAGTTTAAGTAAGAGCAGGGGAAATCGTATTAAATTCACAAATTGAGGTGAACATCATGGGGCTTATTATTGTCAGAATTGTATATTGGGTACTTTTCCGTTACACACACACCACTTGGCGCCATTTTTGTCTTGGCAAATTTTCTTGGAGCGCTGAATCGCCACTTTGGCTCAACTTCTTTCTTGACGATAGCTGACGCGCACTGTAATTTTGGCTAGCTGAAGCATCAGGAGCCAACCTGAACACCCAATTTGGCGGAAAATGCATGGTGTGCATAACGGAGCGCAGATGCTCTACGCGGGATCTGCTAGTTAAGATAAAAAAATATTTAACATTAGTTCAATCATACAGTGCGCGCGTCTTCACAAAACACATAATTCTGATGACAGTTCGTCCAATCCAAGCACGACCGTCCATTTCTTTATCATCTCCTTTCAAAATATTCCAAAAAAACTTTTAATAATAATAAATACTACGAACAGATGAATGACGCGAGAAGAAAAGACAGAAATGTTAGAATCTGTTCTCGCATGGGAAGGCACTTGACGTCATTCGAACAAAAGAGAAACATAAGAAAGAAGTAAAAAAAAATGATGACGTCAGAGCCCATTGATGCAAACACTCTTTTTAGTTATGTCATTTTCGCTATTCGTCGTAAGTCTACAAGGCAAACGATGAAAAAAATAAACAATTATACTGATTTACATTAATTTGCCTTAAATTTCTACGATATATTGATTAATAGAATAAACGCTAGTGAATCAGAATGGCTCAGTGATTTAGAGTGATTTTTATGCATTGAAATTTTTCTAAAATTTTAGAATTCTTTCTCTCTTAATAATTTGGATATATATTATAGACCTTGTTGTCGGTTATAGAATAATAGAGTATTCTTTTACATATGTTGTAATTTTGAAGATTATTTAAACCCAGTAAACAGAAATTTCAGTCAATACAGTTCTTTTTATCGTATGCAAACCCTTTTGGATTGTTCTTGAGGGATTCTTCTCAAGACTCCGTTATCCTTAATTCATGAGTATTCTTACTTATTTCATTTTAACTATTGTTTAGCAACGGTTTCGAAAACCCTCCGCGCATGCGCCGGGCAGAGTTCTTTTCATCAAGATAGGGTTAGGTTAGGTTATATTAACGTCCCGTTTTGAAGCAACACGAGGGCTATTTAAGGACGGACCTCGTAATTTTGAACCGCGGTCAGATGACGAGGACTACACCTGAGCTGGCACCCCCGTCTCCAAGCTTCCGCGCCACACCAACGGGAGGTCGTTTGGCCACTACGTATGATTTAGCGTGCAACAGGCTCCATACACGGCGGATCTTCGGTGGAATTGGGTTTCGAACCTGCGACCCTCCAGTCCCGAGGTCGAGACCTTGCCACTAGGCCACCGCGGCCTCATCAAAATAGGGAGAAGGTGAAGAATGGAAGGGTGATGTTTACATTTTACTGAGCATGATCTAACAAAGAACTCCGGAAATGCTCTCATATGACTCATTTCCTGACATCCCTTTCCGGTGTAAAACCGTCCAAAAGTGGTAGTCTCTGAATCCGTTGCTGAACAGTATAAACAACTCATATGTAATTGAATCCACTAAATCATCCCTTTGTTACTGTGCAGTTTTGCAGTTTATGAGCAGTGGGTGCACATGATAGAATAATTGATAGCGTTCTTTTCCCAGGACAGTGAAATCATTTTCTGAATGTCTTTTTTCTCTTCTCCTTGATTTTTTTCTCGCGATTTTTTATTACTATCAGCATTTCAAATTTTCCTTTCTCTAATTTAATTTCGGATGGAGAATCTATATAAATTTAAATAAATTAAATAATCGAATATTTAAAACAATTCTTTAAATCTTCTAGTATAAGGAAGAATATTTTTCTTATTTTCGTCTGTATATTCTGAGAACTTCTAGAAATATAATACTTCATTCTAAGAAGTCTAGAATTGTTCTTAATTTAGTTAATCACCAAAGTGGCACATGATAGTTTTCAATGTTTTAATAATATTTTGTGGCAAATTTTATGTTTTTTGCTTTAAATTTTATTTCTCGTATCGAATATGACTAAATGAAAAAAAATGATGGCCTCTCTGCGATGACAACCTTCATGAATGCCAAATTTCTGAACTACCGCCGAACAAAAAACCGGAATAAAAATGATAAGTTTTTAAAACGTATTCTTTCTTAACTTTGTGTTCAATTCTAAAACAAATAAAAAACATCGAAAATGTTTTTTTATTCATTCGTTCTTAGAAACGGGAAATGGTGATGGATCAACTTTTGAAATTTTTTGCGGAAGATTCTCAACTTGTGTCTTTTATATTCTTAAAAGTTTTGATTCCGTTAAAGTTAAAAAAATTCCTTTTTATCGGAATTATTTTCCAAGATGTCCGTTTTTTGAAGCTATTACGAACGAACATTAATTGTACTTGTTTTCTCAGTCCAAGAACATAACGTATTCTAAAAAGAACATAATTTTATGATAAATCCATTTCAGTAAACCATGCATAATATGGACTTCATATCTGGTTTGGTATCCATCAATTGCTTAAAAAGTAAAAAAGGGACATTTGTCTACCTCGTTGTTTATTGAACATTGTTTATTAAGATCGGTATCTAATGAAATGTAGATAATAGTGAGAATCCTTGAGAAATATATTACAGATACGATACCGAGTATGATTATTATGTACACTTGTGATACGAGTAGCCAAGGAATATTGCATTGATTATGAAACTTTATGCATTGGCATTCTTCTCAGTAAATTGCTATCTTGCAGAGAATAACAATACGTCTATCTCTTAATTGTTTTATTTTAATACTAGTTATATTTATGGAAGTTATGCGATTCTTAGATTACAGAAGATTAATTCTTCATTTTATCATAACATTCCCCGCATTCTTGTGAATTATTTTTAATAATTGTTGTATCTGTGCTATTACTATATCTGCATTTTGGGAAGACTGTGATATACTATTTATACTGTGATATTTTACTATCTGTTCGTCTACTGAGTGGGATATTAGGTTTTTTTTTTCTTCTTCTAAATCTGCTGTAAATAATGAATGATTTATTTTTCAGAATAAAAAATAAATTAATG